>JARQZK010004339.1:282500-287500 GCA_030704885.1 Cynegetis impunctata
GTAGACACATATTTATTTCAAAAATGTTTGCTTGGCAATCGTCAAGCTATGCAAAAGTGTTGGTATCCGATTATATCTATTGTATTATTGTTATAGATTTTTTTGTTCAATCAACAATAATCATGTTATAGGTATTTTGCCAGTTATTCTCTCTAGGTGATAAAAAATATGTCCAGCAGAACTGAAGGCGTGGATTTATAGTTTATGTATAGGTACTAATGAACAATACACTAATTTAACTCATAAATGCAAATTTACTCTCCATATATATGAAGAGTACACGGGAATAATGATCAGAGTCACAAAACATACAATTCGCAGGATTTCAAATTTAAGATTCACAGACTCAAAACTCACATTTAAATTACGCTTAAAATGTGGTTTTATACATTCATGGGTTATGTATTTGACTATAATGTTGTTAAGCAAAAACTAAGTTGATATGATTTGTAGTATTCCCAAAATAAAATAATTCTTCATGTTGTGCCAAAATATTGTATGGAAAAATGATCAGAGTCCTGTACTCTGTTTATTGTTGAATGGAAAAGCAAACACCAAAATAATGTTTAAATAATTCTATTTCATTTATTTTATTATATAACATACAATATTTTGGTTGATATTTTCAGAAAGAAAAAAATGATTAGGTAGCAATTGCACTAATTGGGATCTTTTCTTCTTCATAATTTTCCATCTCGTCAGAATTATTGTTTGAAAACAATAGGAGTTTTGAATAAAACTCTTGTGCAGGTGGTTCGCAAAATCGTTTGAGGCGTTGCAAATCTGCAATTTTTTCGGGTTTTAGATCAAATGGTCCAGCATAAAGTGCTTTCAGTATAGTTTCTGATGGTATCTGTTTCTTCTTTGATTTTAATGTGTTTCTTGAAGTCATTTTTAGACTGGTTATTTGAAACATGCCATTGTAAGTTTCACGGTGAAGCAGCATTTGTGGTTTATCCTTGGTCACTTTCAAAGACAAAGCAGGTCGGGTTCCAATCGCACAAGTTTTCTTATACAGAGATTGAAGAAACTTACTCCAGTTTTTAAATATTTCTTGCTGACAGTCGATTACACTAAATAGACTGGGTTTGACTCGACTGTTCCTTATAACAGCTCTCCAATCTTCCGGTATCTCAGCATGTACATCTAAAGCATCTAAATAGGTGGTTGGACTCTGATCATTTTTGTGAAGTTGCGCGTGGACTATGATCGTTTTTGCGTAAACCAGTGAATTTTGAAACATTTATAACTTGGACTCTGAGTATTATTTTATAAATCGGTAACGACCAAACGAAAACTCTTGTAAAACTTTACCAGATGGTACTAACAGTTTAGTTTCGACCAAAATTGGACCCTGATCATTATTCCCGTGTACTCTTCATATATATTTCCAACTGTCTAGTTCCATGGAGCTCCCAGTTGGAAAAGTTCCTTTCGTTATATATTTTGTATTAACTAACGGATACAATGTTTGAGAGTAATTGAATGAAAACAAGTTTGTGCTTCTCTTTCTATAGATATAATAATAAACGTTCTATTATGAATTGATATAAAAATATGGAATAATTATGAACTTATTCAGTAAATTTTAGTAAGATACCCTATATAAATATCAGGATATGATTATAATTTGTAAATTTGTATGATATAGGGAACATTTCGTTATACAATTTGCTTGATTATGTATTTAATTTAATTTAATTTTTTTTTGAAGACTCTTCTTTGCGCGCATGAGGGTAAAATTCTCAACGATGAAACGCGTCACGTTTTTGTCTAAGAATCGGGAGAGGAATATCGAGAAAAAATACAAGCTATTTGGTGATGTATTCGTTCAGTAGTTAAATATTAGAACTTTAGATGGCAATTCTGTCGCATAACGTCTTGTACTGCAGTAAACGCCGATCTTTTTCATTTATTTACATTATCATTAGTATGTTTACAGTGTGTAAACATTTTTTGTGATAAATTTGTAAATCATCCTGTACTAAGTAGTTGTTCAGAATAAGTAATATATTTGTTATATTCTTGTTAATTTACTATTTTTTATGTTAATTCGTTTCGAGGTTAGGAAATTTTGATTTTTACAAAAAATACGTGGCATTTTAATTTGCCACTCGTCATTTGAGAATTTAATATACTATTTTTCATGAAATTTAAATTAAAAATATTTCATAAATTCTCGCAATAAATTAGTTTGCCAAAGAAGTTTCACTTCTGACATGTGTACCTTGTACGCACCAAGCTAGTTAGTCGTGTACTTAGCGTACGCTGGCTGGTATTTGGGAGGTCTCGGGTTCAAACCCTGGGGCCGACTGGTCTGCCATGAGTTTTTTTTCAGAGGTTTCCTCATGGTAATGTAAGTCACTGCTTGCAAACTTATAAGGCGAATGCTGGGCCAGTATTAATCCTCTGAACCCTACCCACACTTCCTATGTTCCATAAATATCCCGTCTAACCTATCCTTAATGCACTTGTACATACAAGTGTTTCCTCTGATCTGGCTGAAGTAGTTAATCCCAAACTCAAGCTGCCCGCCTCCCTGACACATACTTCAGGGAGGAATGAAACACGTGTGTTTCCTTTCCTTTGTGCGCACGCACTTTTTTTTTCATGATAAAAAAGGTTCCAAGAGAACTAAAAGTGTCGAGTAATTAACCACACAATTGTTTCTTCGATCGAATTTCCTAATTGCACGTTACACTTCAAACACTAGGTGAATAGGAAGCTAAGCCTAAAAATGGTTAAAACGCGTGCGGCTTGTTTAGTTTCAGAGAAGAATGAAGTCAATATGTGAATTGAAAACTATGCAATATTTCTTATTTCAAATATCCTTGGGAATTCTATTTTGAAGTTTAATTATTAAATTATTACGTAGTAACGACGGATTCTATCAACTATTAGAATTGATTGCCTATGATTTTGATGTGGAGGGTTGATTATAATTTTGAAAATAATGTACTATCTATTCGTGTAATGATAATCAGGGATTTGAAATCATTACAGATGAAGGAAATAAATTTTTTGAAGTGAAACTTCTTTGCGCGTATGAGGTTAAAAATTCTTTCGGATGAAACGGACGTGACGTTTTTGTCCAAGAAGAGGGAGAGAGCGATTGAGACCGATTGAGAGAGAATGAGAAAGGGCGAACGCAGCATGAAGCACACAGCCATGGAGCGAGAGAGAGAGAGAGAGAGAGAGAAAGGCAGATCGTGTCACTGTGCGCTTAAGAAAGTGGCCGCCGTCGTGTGTCTCGCGTTCTTCTCGTACCCAACGATCGGACGACGAAATTTGCAACTTCGTTCCTACCTGCTGTCCCATAACATTACGTCTTTTTTTTCATATCTAAAATAACATACTTTTCAGATACAACTTTACCCCTATATCATATTATGAACTATGGAAGTCTAGAAATCCACAAATGAAGATTGGAAAATTACAAAACATAAGTATAAAAAATTCACAAAAATTCACCGACAGAACCACTTTTCCACAAGTTCAACAACTTCCTCGAAATTTCGTGCTTTCACTTGGCAACGTTGCACGCGGAGGCAGCAACGTCCCTTCACAGGTAATCGCCAAGTTCTAGCCGTCTTCGACGATTTATCGCCGAAAACCTTGGACGAAATGGAAAAAGGGGCTCTTAAACTGGGTCAGACGGGATCTATGGCCGCTTGATTTGCGACAATTTCGAGGAAACGAGACATATTGTAGAGACAACTCTTGTGTTCGTTTGTTTCGCTGCCGTCTGCGATGGCTTTTGACAGTGAAGGACGAACAATTGAATTACGTGAGGGAAACCCGAAGAAATGGGCCGAAGAATGCGAAAGAGATGAACGTTTAGGTAGAACAGGGGAACGAAGAAAAAAAAAAAAAATATATATATATATATATATGTATATATATATATATATATATATATTAATATATATATATATATATATATATATATATATATATAAATATATATATATATATATATATATATATATATATATATATATATATATATATATATATATATATATATATATATATATATATATATATAAAGTTATATGGGCGAGCCACATTCCGTGGACACCCGGTATATATATATATATATATATATATATATATATATATATATATATATATATATATATATATATATATATATATATCAGGTGTCAACGAATCTATTAGACAATACATTACTTCAAGAACACTAGGTATATCAAAATGGGATTTGCTATAGTTAAATGGTATGTAAAGAAGAGAGTTTTCGCATATTTTTCACTTTCCGGTCACTTCCGGTTTCCCCGGAAAAGACTCCTGTTTTCGTATTTTTTAAATGGAACATCCGTACTATAACTGAGATTGAATTCTCGCACATCACTTGGTGACACATCATAAAGAATAAAGTTTAAACTCTAAAATAAAACAGACTTGGCTCAAGTTTCACTATATTAAAATATTAAGATACTGTATTTAGCAGTAAAGGATAGTCGTCATGTTTCGAGTTATGAACTCATTATCAAGACTGACTACAGGAGAGAATTACATCTTATTTTATAAAACAGACAATAGCAAAGGTGATACCTGAAAATCAATTTGTTCGTTTGCAAGGGGTAAATGACTATTAAGGGCGGAACTTATTTCGAGAATTTCAAGAAGGTCAAGGCGCTTTTCTTTGTTACCTGAATGCAACAATTGTGTTTTTTTGAAATCCAGGAAATTATTGAATTTGATACAATGTTTGGAGAAGCCAGTAGAGTTTTTGTTCAGTAAAATTGACTTTTTATGTTCTTCAACACGTGACTGTTTTGTTTTCACACTTGATGAACGTAAATAAATTGTTATCCAGTATTTTCCTTAGTAATATTTAATTTATGCTCTTATTTTTAATCAAATCGCAGAAAAATTAGTATCGTTAGATTCACTAAAAGATCAATTTTTCGGAAAGTGCTCACCAAAAAATGGCTGCCATTTGAAAAATAATAGTTAAGACAAGAAAATTTTAT
>JARQZK010004339.1:292500-322500 GCA_030704885.1 Cynegetis impunctata
AATAGTATTAGGCCAAGCTACAGAGATTTAGAATGAGCATTTTGTGCAAAAAGTGTTAGAAGAAAACCAGCTCCGCCATTGTTTGTAAAATAGTTCCACATGATACAGCGATATGTTTTTCACTCGTCTTTATTATTTATATCTTTGTTATTAACAATTCTATGCAAAAAATCGTGATGGTGTCAATAGACTTATTGTAGAAAATGAAAAGACGAAAAAAATGAGAGGTCGGATAACTCGATCAGACCCTTAGTCTATGCGAAAATCGAAAAAAACCGGCCAAAATGCAGTTTTTTTCAAAAATTCATAAATCGGTTATTTTTTGAGTTGAAGCGTAGATCCTCCGGTTAGTATTATTTATCAATATAAACTTCATTTGTGCGGAGAGCAGGAACTGTCCGATGCATAGTTTTCGATCTGTGGCCATTTGAATATTTTACTATGCAATTTTCCAGCAGACCTGAATGCGACAGGTATGGTCGGATTTCAATTTACAAAAAAGATTTTGAAAGAAGAATTCTCATAGTTCAAAACGTTTATCTTGGTTTTACACGAAAACGCTGAGAAATATGTTGAAAATAAAGCTGAACATGACGAAAAAGGGCCGAGCGCGTGAGAGTAGTTGAAGAGTGGGGGTAGAGCAGCAGGCAAGGATAAGCATGACATTCGAAAGCGTTGGCATTTTGAACATAACGGTTATTTCTCGGCCGTTTTTTGTCATGTTCAGCTTTATTTTTAACATATTTCCCAGCGTTTTCATGCAAAACCAAGATGAACGTTCTGAACTATGAGAATTCTACTTTCAAAATCTTTTTTGTAAATTGAAATCCGACCATACCTGTCGCATTAAGGTCTGCTGGAAAATTGCATAGTAAATTATGGCCACAGATCAAAAACTACGCATCGGAAAGTTGCTGCTCTTCGCACAAATAAAGTTTATATTGATAAATAATACTAACCGGAGGATCTACGCTTCAACTCAAAAAATAACCGAGTTATGAATTTTTGAAAAAACTGCATTTTGGTCGGTTTTTTTCTATTTTCCCATAAACTAAGGGTCTGATCGAGTCATCCGACCTCTCATTTTTTTCATCTTTTCATTTTCTACAATAAGTCTATTGACACCATCACGATTACTTTGATAGTTTCAATTTTATAAGCAAAAAACTAAAAAAAAACGATTTTTTGCATAAAATTGTTAATAACAAAGATATAAATAATAAAGTCGAGTGAAAATCACTTTATCATGTGGAACTATTTCAGAGACAATGGCGGAGCTGGTTTTCTTCTAACACTTTTTACATGAAAAAATCTCTGTAGCTTGGCGTATATGTATTTCATGGAAAAATTCGACTAAAAATGACGATTCGAAAATTGTTTGAGTTTCCTTAATAGATTTTCGAGAAAAAAAAGATGACTCATGAATATGCCAATACCATGTTTGTAGTTCTGCTTTGCGAAATCTCTTGGCTTCTCTCACAGATATTCGCTTATTATAATGGAAATTAATTTCCCACAATTAATTTGTTCTTCCTGCATAGCTCCACCACGGGTCATCGATCTGTTGAATCTTCATCAAAAAACTGATTTATTATATCAGATCTTTCAATAATCACTCCAAATTGGAAAGATTCATTAATTGTCACGAATATTATCCGCTCTTAAATTCTATCCCCAATTAGATTTATACAATATCGCAGTCGAAAAAATACCTGGATCCGTTCTCGGAAGGTTCGATTAGTATTCGAAACTTTAATGACCTTGGGTTACGTCATCAACCTCATTCATTCCTACAGCAAGGAACAATTTACACGGTCCAATAAGACAATCGATTATGTGGCCTCGAAATTACCCGACGCGTGTTAAAGAAAAATTTTCTCCGATTTTCCAATGAAATACAGAGCGAGACGGTGTGAAACCTTCTAAATCAATCTATAAGAGTATTTCTCTGGAACCGAAAGGAAAACTGAAACTGTGAGAAATAATTCAGCCGTTTTGGAGCTAACAAGAACTTACAGGGTTGCTAGGAATCACGATTTACTGAAACTTCTTTGCGCGCAAGGGTAAAATTCTTACGGATAGAGAGAGAGAGAGATATTTATTCCACAAAATCACAATATACAGAACAAAGCATATAGAAATTCAATAAAATACACAGTGACTTTTAGCCTAAGCGTTGGAAATAACAAAAAAAAGAGAAAAAAAAAAGTTTTAGTTAAAATTCGTCAGAAAGAATTCTGAGATATCATAAAAAACATACTGATATAGAAGTTGTTTAATTTTTCTTTTAAATTTTTTGTTAAGCCATGAATACGGAGCCTGCGGATACCGCCGTCCCCCAAAATTCAATACCATATTGCATTATACTATGAAACTGAGCGACATATACCGTCTTTGCTACAAATATGTTAGTATGTTGTTTTATTGCTCGCAATGCAAATACATATTTGCTAAGAAATTTATTTAGTTGATTTATATGGAAGTTCCAGTCAAGCTTGTTATCAATGTGTATGGCTAAGAATTTTATGTTGTGAGAAGAGGTGATAGTTTGTTGACCTATATTTATATCAACCACGTCAGAGTCTCGATACAGGTTGAAAGATATATTTTGAGTTTTGCCGATGTTCAATGCTAGTCTGTTAGCGAGAAACCAATCCGATACGCCTTGCATGACGGTAGTAGAAGAAAGAAATAAAGAATCTTTGTTTATTCCGCTGACAATTATACTGGTATCATCGGCAAAAAGAGAAAAATAAGCATTGGGAAAATTTACAACCAAGTCATTGATATATATAAGAAACAATGTTGGTCCCAAGATAGACCCTTGAGGAACTCCGCATTGAACATTGAACGACGCAACTCGAGTAGTATTGATCACACCTGTTATTGACGGTATGATTAATTCGTACGCACATTTTACGGATATAACGTTTTGGTCCAAAAAGAGGGAGAGAGCGATCGAGACCGATTGAGAGAGAGTGAGAAAGGGCGAACGTAGCATGAAGCACATAGCCATAGAGCGAGAGGAGGGAGAGAGCGAGAAAGAAAGGGAGATCGTGTTACTGTGCGTTTAAGAAAGTGACCACCGTCGTGTCTCGCGTTCTTCTCGTACTCAACGATCAGACGACGAAATTTTCATCGCGTATAGTGATGCCGCCGAGGCGAGAGATTCTCGTCTCTCGTCTCGTCTCGTCTCGACGAGACGAGAGAGATATTTTCTCTCGAAAAAAAATTCGAGACGAGACGAGAGAAAGCCCTTCTCTCGTCGAGAATTTCTCGTTTCTCTCGATCTCTCGAGCAAACATTTTTTACAATTTTACAAATTAAGCAGTTAAGTCGTTATTTATTTCATGTTTCCTATAGTTTTCATCAAAGTATGCAAAAATCGTGATAAATATTTAGATAGGTATATCTCTCGTAATATCCTTTGAAAATAAGCAGTGTAAATTGTACTTAGTGTTTACGTTATCCATTTTAAATTTATAGCGGGTAGTTATTAGTAGTATATAGTAATAATATATACAGGGTGTGACTAAGTTTGCACTATTGCTATCTTCGATTGGCAAACTAACAGCCGTATTCACCATCAGCTGCTTACTTTTTATCAGGCCGCTAAATGCGTAAAGGCGACTACACATATAGCTGTCTACTTGACAAGTATGATTTTTCAAGCTTTTTGTACAATTTTATAAATGAAGGTGTGTATGGTAAAACTCGCAAAGACTTCTGCTGTATTTTACCATACACACATTCATGTATAATTGTACAAAAAGCTTTTGTCAGCATACTTGTCAAGTAGACAGCTAGGTGCGTAGCCGCCTCTACGCACTCAACAGAGCCTATTAAAAAGTTAGCGGCAGATGGTGAATACGGCTGTAAAACTTATAACTTTTTTTCTGCTGACTGGTAAAACAGAAAAATAATTAGACATTGAATTTTTGAGTAAATAAAGAAAAATACCGTACATTATTATACATTTGGATTTTACGTAAATTTCAAGACAAAAAGGTCTACATAACTTGTTTTGATTTATATTTTGAGGTTTGATCATTTTCGTACATGTCAATGTCACTTTCTACTTCTTGCACAGGCGTATAGTTTTTATCTTTGTAACTCTCGTCCATTTCAATATCACTCCAAATTTTAAAAAAGATTGACCTGTTCTTTTCATGTTTAAATTCTTACAAATAACCAACCGCACGCTATAAGACACAAATCATAACTAAAAGTTTTAATGAAAAACGATAATAACCCTAATTCCATACTCTTTTCTTTAACAATTATTATTGTTATTATTATGTATTGCTTATCTAGATCTCGGACAATAGGTGACAATCCTGATTTATGAGTTTATGGGTAAGTTTACCCCGATTGGGTTTTTCTAGGAATTTACATAAATGCAGTGGTCGTTACATCATGTTTATAAGAGACAAAATTATGTGGAACTAATAATATTATCTAAATTTTTATATGACGAATACACAAATGTATATTGGTACCTTTTTATGTCCGAATTTTAAATGTTATTTCATAAAAGTTAGTCTAGCAGTCAGGGTCGTCGCGAAAATATTTTTAGGGGAGGAGAAGATACCAATTCCCGACTTGCATTATGGAAATGCCATCTCATATTCTGAAAATCCTATATTATTAAAATGCCAACTGGCCAAAAAAATAAGAATGAAAAGTTCCCTCGTTTCTTTTTTTACTAAATTTATTACTATTTTATCAACTTTCCCTATTAAACTTTCCAACTCAAGTGTGGCTGGAAGGGGGGAGGGCAGGGGCGCTTTTTCTTATTTATGATGTATGTTCAGTTTTACGTGAACCTAATGTACAAGGAAAATTCTTTTAAAAAAAACGTTTCGGAGTTAAATGAAGAAAAAGGGCTTTATTTACACACCTATAAAAATGCAGGAATTTTAAATATTTATATTTATGCTGAATTTTTTTATCAGGCATTGATTACATCGACTAATAAAAGGTATACATTTAAAAGTAAGTAATACATAATATTTTTTCAATAAAAAATAATATATAAAAAAGTATACTTCTTTCAGTGATCGTTGATAGTGACCTCACATTCTCTGTCATCTACTATCAAGCATGGTGTTTACATTAGGTTAGAAAAAGGACTAGTCCTGACGTCACTGAAAGAACTATATATTCTTAAATGATACAATTAATACACCATTTTTTCCCATTTCATTGTTTTATTATATTATTTAGGTACTTACTTTTAATAATTTCATTTACTTTTGTAACTATATTACAATATACCAAAATACAATAAATTCTTGTAATTTTTAAAAATAATAATTTTTTACTATTAACTTTAAATATCCATTATTGACCGTTTAACTGTTTAACGTTAAAAGTTACATTTTTCACCATACAAGGTAGAAAAATGGCACTTTTTCTCCCTCCTCCCTTTTTATTATAAAATTTATTTTTCCTCCCTCTAGTGTCCAGGCATTAGATAATATGAGTTATTTATTACCTCCAATTCATTATTATAATTATGTATGTTTACTTGCTTTAGATGTTTGCCAGATTTTTTAAATATTGTTGTGAAGTACAAGGATAAATCGGAATAAATCTAAATTTTATCTTTTTTTATGTTGGAAAGGTAGAAAATTATATACATAATTCTTTAGGAGAAACGTTCATTTCAGTGTCGTACCCATAAAAAAGGTTTGGAGGGAGCAAGCCCTAATAAAATACATAGGAATTTAATATATTTTTTTGAAGGGTCGAGACGAGACGAGAGAGAGGTTCTCTCGAGCGAGATAAACGGACTCTCGTCGAGACGAGAGTCACATTTTCTCTCGTCTAACGAGACGAGACGAGAGAGAGACTTTTCTCGTCTCGTCTCGTCGAGAGGCAACACTAATCGCGTACGCGACGACGCGTATCGACGCGAGAACGGCGGTCGCGATTCCGCGACACCGGTTCAGCTTTCGCAATTCAAGACGACGCGGTTCGCCGCGATTAGGCGGCGAACGCGTCTGATGGCCGTCCAACAATCAATTTGTATTAATTTTCGACACTATAATTATTTCAGTTACAATTAAATTCATCAAATTCCTGACATATCTTCCTTTTTCCCTCCCTCGAAGTATCGGAAATCTGAAGCTTTAGATTAGTATAAATATAAATGAGATTTGAAAATTAGTTTTCCAAAGAAGTTTCTCTTTTGACATGTGCACTTTGTAAGCACATTTTTTTATATTCAATGAATTCATCTACAGCATTATCAAAATCCTTCTTAATTATCCATAATAATACATATATTTCGGTTAGTTATGACAGCACGTTATTTATTGTTCCCATTACATATTCTCATGTTAATAATGTTAACAGAAAATATGTTTCACTGAACAACGCTTTTAATGAGAATATTATTTCGATTTTACTAAATTATGAAGAAATTTCACAGTAATATATAAACTCTAATATAAGGAACTTTCGGTTTTTTATCTTCTAATTAAAATTTTATATTTTCAATCTTTATTGCTATTTATTTACAACTCATTTTTTCAGATAGTTGCAATTTCCATTTCATTTTATTATGAACTTGAAATTAGTTTTTTCAGGTATTATCATTCTTTTGATTATCCGATTTCCTTTTGTTTAGGTATTTCTTTTATAATTAAATCATTAAGAAGTTTCACTTCTGACTAGTACATTGTACGCACGCAATTTCACAATTTTAGCAGGTTTTCACTTTGAAAACCTGCTTATTAAAATGGGTGCGATTAGCAAAGTTGGACCTAGGACCAAGATAGTTTTTCGTTTCATGACTTTTTATGATGCTTGGCACCAAAAACTCAATTTCATATATATATATATATATATATATATATATATATATATATATATATATATATATATATATATATATATATATATATATATATATATATATATATATATATAGGGTGACCATATATATTCATTTTAATAGGACAGTACTTACTTTTTGCATGCTGTCCTATTGTACTTAAAAGGTTCATCAAGTACACCTAAATGTACTACTTTTTAGGACAATAATTTAAAATCGACTCGAGTGGAACGTAACGTAGTTCTCAGCTATTTGTAAATTCGTATTGTAAATTTCATATTGGAATTCAAAAAACATTCGCACTGAAGAGCGGTGGCTTGAAACATTCAAATTTATACAAGAAACTGGGTCAAGTCAAAATAATTTTAAAAATTTGCAGATCTTATGTGAGTTCATTTTTTGTTTACCTGGCACAAGTGTATCGATTGAGAGACTATTCTCCAACATTAATAATTATTGGAGCTCAGAAAAATCAAGAATGTTAATAACTACTCTCGGAGCTGTGATGAAAGTCTACACAAACTTTAACGAAACCTGTAACGAAATGTTCCAGTTTCTGCAGGCCAGTCGGCAAATTCTAAAGGCGATTTTGGGTTCCCAAAAGTACGACTGGCACAAACATGATGCGAGGCGTGATGATGCAGTTGCAGGCCCATCCAGGGAAAATTAACTACATACACATACTACGTACATAATCTTTTTTTTTCATTAGAAGAAATTATATGTTAATTTATTTTCTTATATTTTATAATTATTAATTTTTGTACTTTGTTCCTTGATTAAATTGTAATAAAATATTTGAGCTTATACGACATGAATTTCTCACCTTTTGTATGAATTACAATTTTTGTACTTTTTTTTCCTAAGAAAAATATGGTCACCCTATATATATATATATATATATATATATATATATATATATATATATATATATATATATATATATATATATATATATATATATACATTCCAAGAGATATCAATTATTGGTATAACAGGTTTATTTCGAACATTACATTTTAAAATTAAAATTCATTGGACGTTTCAATGGAGTTTCCATCTTCATCAGCTAAAATCGGGATAAAATACAATTCAAATCCCTAAATATATATATATAAATAACCGATGTATAATCGGTTAAACAGAGATTCAAGAGTCAAGTAGTATTGTGACAACTACCGACGAACATTCTGGTGAGATACAATTTATTTTATTTTATTTTAGTGTATGTGTATATATGTTTTATATTTAGGCATTTGAATTGTATTTTATCCCGATTTTAGCTGATGAAGATGGAAACTCCATTGAAACGTCCAATGAATTTTAATTTTAAAATGTAATGTTCGAAATAAACCTGTTATACCAATAATTGATATCTCTTGGAATGAATACGATAAACAGGTAAAAATCAAGAATTCATATATATATATATATATATATATATATATATATATATATATACGTATATATATATATATATATATATATATATATATATATATATATATATATATACATATATATATATATATATATATATATATATATATATATATATATATATATATATATAAATATATATATAAAAATATATATATATAATAAATATATATATCTATATATATATATATATATATATATATATATATATATATATATATATATATATATATAAATATATATATATACACAGGGTGTTCGGCACATGAACCGTCAAAAATTTTTGGGATTTTGTTGGGGTCATTTCTCGGGTCATTTGCTATTTATAAATTGAATATTTTAAATATTGTTTCAGGAGGTATATATCACTGCGATGGACGGACCGGAATTCGGTCCCGCTGACCTGACTTTTTCTAACCTTACTAACCTAAGCTCCCTGTGAGCAGGTAGTCCCTTCCGCAGGTAGCGGGACCGAATTCCGAAACACCGACTGCGATAGCAACACGGAATTTTTCGCAAATGTTTCCTATTTTCTTTTGAATTTCACCACTCAAAATGGAAACCGGCGACAAGTAAGAACAGTCAACATTTGTTGCCGAAAAATGAAGTAATTTAGGGAACATTTACGGAAACATGCAACCGCAACAAAAATGTTCCTCCGGTGGAATCGTAGCTTGTAGCAATTTGCAAAAATGATTTTTGAATTTTTATAGTTTTGCAAATTGCATAAAGTTCCGGACCGAGTACAAGGTTGCAAACGCATCAGAATAGATGTTTTCTGAATTTGCAACCAAGTTTCACAACTTTTGTAATTATTTCGAGACCATCTTGGCTGAAAAAATTACCACGAATTAAAAAAATTATTAATAAACATGTTCCGATCAACGTAAAAGGTTGCAAATTTATACAACTGTTCGGTATATTTTTCCGAAGTATCTACAAGTTTGCAGAACTTTTGGAAATTTTTAGGTCAGTTTATAAAAGAAAAACGTTAATTTTGAATAAAAATAGCTATTTATGCCATCAGTTACGAAATGCCTAATTTTGTGTAACGCGTGAGATTTTTGCGGAACGAACGAAGTGAGTTTCGCAAAAACTCACAAGTTACACAAAATTTCATTTCGTAACGTATTGCATACAAGTTTTTTTCTAATTTTGAAGAAAGTAATAAAAAAATAAAATTTAATATAATTGATAAAAATTTGGAAAACATAAATTTAGTTTGTTGCTGTTACTTCATGTTAGTTGTCAGTTTGACATTTTGTAAAAAAGTCTAGACGGAAGGTTTTTAGCGAGATTGATTTATTTTTAGTTTTATTTTTAAAAAATGAGTGATTCAAGTTCCGAAGAGCTACCAAGCGATATTGAAGAGGCAGCAGGTAATGCTCTATTATCAGTAATTCCCAAAAAGTCAAAGGCAGTTTATGATTTGGCATACGAAAAATTTGTTACGTGGTGTGATGAGAAGAAAATTAAACATGTTAATGAGAAAGTTTTACTTGCATATTTTGAGGGTAAGAAAGATCTAAAAGTTTCCACATTATGGACACTTTACTCAATGTTAAGGTCTGAACTAAATCTGAAAAGGAATATTGATATTAAAAAATATACAAATTTGGTAGCATATATTAAAAGGCAAGCGGACGGGTACAGTGCTAAAAAGTCAAAAGTTTTTATTAAAGAAGATTTTGCCAAATTTTTAGTGGAAGCTGATGACAAAGAATACTTAATGGCTAAGGTTGCAATGATAATTGGAATGGCAGGAGCATGCAGAAAAGCAGAATTAACATTTCTTCCAGTTGAAAATGTTATAGACGAAGGAAGCCATTTTCGTGTTGATATCCCACCTTCAGAAAACAAAAGTTATACGGCAGTTTGCAATTACCACTGGAGACATTGAAAATACGAATCTTGTTGAAATATTAAGAAAATATATTAAGTTGCGTCCCCAGGTTCTTAAACACAACAGATTTTTTGTAAAATATGCGAATGGAAAATGTACCAGAAATCCTGTGGGAATTAACACATTTAGCAGTCTGCCAAAAGTTATTGCACAATTTCTTGGTCTTTCAAATCCTGTTCTATATACTGGCCACTGCTTCAGAAGAAGCTCTGCCACTTTCCTAGCAGACAGTGGCGCTGATATTTTAAAATTAAAGAGGCATGGAGGTTGGAAATCTACCTCTGTTGCGGAGGGATATGTTGAAAATTTCATGAATAATAAAAAACTTATAGCGCAAGAAATATTTGGTGAAACATCTAATGCAATGTGCGCCGCTTCCCAAATAACAGCAAGTTCGCGCAATGAAAAAAATATGTCGTCGGGAATTAATTTGAATAATTGCAATAATTGTGTTATCAATATTTATAATAATTAATTAATTTATAATTTATGTTTTTAACTTGTATTATAACAGTTTAATAAATAGAATAATTCTTTTTGTCACTAATTTTGAAATACATTTTTCCTCACCAATTACATAAAATTTTACTTTATGCAACTAGTTACAAAAAGTAAGACGTTTCATAATGTCAATCAGTTTTAAAAAGTGTCACTTTATATGTCGAAATTAGAAAAAACATGTTTTGTACCCTTAAATTGGTTGCAAATTTGATACGTGATATAAAATAATACATTTAACAGGACTCCAAGTTTGCAGAACTTTTGGAATTTTTTCACAAGCATACAACAAAATTCAATGTTATTGCAATTTTAACAATGTTCCGGACTTCGGAAAAGGTTGCAAAATTTCATAGTTTATTTTTATCCCTTTCCCGGCCATATATTAAAGTTTGAAAACTTTTGGAACTATTGTCAATTGATTATCTAAACTGACTGGCCCACCAAGCTACAAAGCCAATCAGTTTGCTTCATCCTGAAAAACGGTAAAAAAATTTCGTAAACATCTTTCAAGATATGATAAGTGACCTTACGTAATTCACTAGTAACGTTTCACAATTCGAACATTTTCAGTGCGATCGTAAATCTAACGGAAAATCAGGTTCGTAATGAGATTTTCGACTAATTGGCTTTTTCGACAAGTCACGACGTATTTTTGGTAAACAAGCCCGATCAGTAATTTAATTAAAGCATTCTGAATCTAAAATGAGAGAAAAATATTTATCGTTAAGTATAATATGTAATTAAGGCAACAAAATCACTCCGATGAATTTTAAATATCTTGGGAATTGATGTCTTATATAATATATGAAATAAACACAAGAATAAATTGTTGTTCTTTTCAATGCGATAAAAATTTCGGTCACTAGACCGACTAAGTGTGAGTAGATCTGAAAATATCCAAATATTAAAAATTGCTTAATAAAGTATCTTTTTTTTTGGAATTTCCTGGTTCGGCGACTTGTTTTTAAATCAACTTATAATTTGATTTAAATCGGGATTAAAATTGAAAAAAATGCACTTCGCGAATTATTTCATTTTCAATAAATAGAAGATTAATAGGTACATACCTACTACCTAATATTATAAATGAATTCAATTTATTTAAGGGAATCTAATTCGAAATCTGCTCAAGGAGATATGTTGGATAATTTACATTTTGAACATCCCACCGTTCAGTTTCCATTTCTACTAAAAGGAGAACTCGACTTTAAAGCATTATTATTCACACAGAATAGGTAAAGTAGACTCAAACTAGTTTATTGAATTTTTTAGATTTATGAACTTGAACTTATTTCCTTTGTTCTTCGAACTGTGTTATTGTTGTTTGCTTATATTCATGTGTGCTACAGATACAATTACGAAAATGAATGAACAAATATTTTCTATTTTATCAATTTATAAATTATTGAGTACCTACATTGATGTAATTTTCGTTTCCTAAAGTTTTTTGACGAATGAAAATTAATATGTCGATTGAAAAATGAAAATTTTTAATGATCAAGAGGAATCCTTTAGAATAAAATAAAAGTGAATGAATACATTCAAGTGGCCTTTCATTGATTCGTTTAAAAATTGGGATATCTAAAAAATTTCTTTCAAAAGCACAGAAAAGAATCTCCAGTTGAATATAAGGGAATTAATTGGGAAATACTTTTATATTCAAATGGAAAAAATTTCCAAAGCTAATCGGTCAATGTTATACAAAATTTCACATAGAAAGTAATAATATAGTCCATTATATCGAAAATGATAATATTTTCACACTCTACATATCTTTCCGAATAATGAACAACTATTTAAAATTCATTAAATGAGATAAACATTCACTTTAAAATTTCGATATGCATTCTAGTCTACAAACAGTAAACTAGATCAAGTGCGCCCTGTAATTGATGAATTGTATGCTTGAATAATTATGAACCGATCGTTAGAATCTACAAGAAAGTGCTCATATGGCGCACTTGACCCAACGAACGCAGACTTTTTCAAATGTATGCATCACTCATTCTACGAAAACTCAATTGTACTCACATCGTTTTGCAGAAGACTGAAAAAAGCAGCGGTACATCCATGTAATTCCAGCTATCAACTGAACACATTATTCGTTTCGTTCATCATAGGGGTCATTTCCTTTTTTAATCAACTGCACACGCGAGGATGCGACCTTATCGAAGACACACATACAAACAAACCATCACCAACAGGTAACGCGAAGAACTAGCAATACTAGCATTGTTGGCACACAGAATACAACTTAAAGCTCACTGGTGTCTCCTTGGAAACGGGCACCGTACCAACCGCATACTGCATCTATGCTCAATTTCCAAATCCTTTGATCTCTGTGTCCTATTCATAGAAAATAGTTGCGAAGGGAGTGCCACTGAAAGAGGAAAAAGTTCACTCTGGCCTGGCGCTTGGACAACAAACGAATAAAGTACTGAAACAACTGTCAAGCAGGAGTCGGATATGCGGACTTCTTGACTTGCTTCGAACTAGCTGGTCTGGTTTGTTGGCTGCGTTCGCGGGAGCCGAGTCGAGAGGCTTCGGTTTTGTTAGAAAAGTGGGCGTTGCGTCCGACTCAGCCAACTTGGTGATCTGGCGGCATTGTCGTCCGTCTTTTCGCTAGACGGGTAGGAAATCCGTGTTTGTGTTTTTGGTAAACAGAAGAATTATGTCATTTTAAATTATTGAGGACAAACGCCGTGGATATTCGAACAAGATTTGAAAATACGGTATATTTACATAGGTACTTTAAAAATGAAATATAAATTAACTAACTCTGAATTTTCACTAGTCATTTGGGAAAACATGATCAATAATAATAAATGAAATGAACACTACACTATATGGTGAAATGTTACACCAAGTGTATATTTTAATTATCAATGAAAAATATAATGAGCTTAATTTTTTCTATTTTATAATTATTTTTGTTGAAATGTTTTTTATTCAATATCAAATTGAATGTTCGGTACTTTTTTTACGAAATATGATTGAAACGGATAAAAACAGCTGATTGCATCATCTTGAATACCTATTCATTCTTTCAAATTTAAGGTTGTTTATCTGGCAACTGTTGAACATAAATCGAGGAATCTACCTGTGAAGTTTCACTATTTTGAGTGAGGATGCAATAGGTAGGTATATTCCTAAAAATAAATTTTACATAATGCCGTAATTATTTTGGACAAGATAGTTTAAGGAAGCCTTGAAAAGTAGACTGTATACTAACTTAACGACTTTTCATTATAACAATAATAGGTTTCTGAGAAAATGCTGACCTGTTAAAAAATATAATCAAATAAACTGAAAAAATATTTTTTTATTTTACTCCTAAATCAAAACGATTTTGTTCCTTCTTATTTTATTTCCTTCATTTTATATTAAATTTAAGGATGAACAGGTAAAAGCAATAAAAGAAGAAATCAAAAACAAGATACTGAAACTGAAACATCAAATCACTAAAAATTGAAACATTAAAAAGGAAACATAAAATGATGAAAACGCAAAAAGATATATGTGAAAACAGAATATGGAATAATGAAATAAATAAATATAGAATGAGCGAGAATTAAATGCTTGATATATAAGCTTAAACCTAGCCTAGCTACCCTCATTCACATCTAAAGAAATTGATTTATGCAAGAAAGAATGTGAGGGGATATGACATAAAATAATGAAAACATAATAAGATATATGTGAAAACAGAATATGGAATAATGAAATAAATAAATATATATATTAAAAAAATTAAATAATAAGAAAACAACTTGTCTAAAAACCACAAAATGAAAATAACTTTTTATTCGACCAGTTTCGCCTGTTACAGCATTATCAAGACTGAATACATGTATTCAGTCTTGATAATGCTGTAACAGGCGAAACTGGTCGAATAAAAAGTTATTTTCATTTTGTGGTTTTTAGACAAGTTGTTTTCTTATTATTTAATTTTTTTAATATAAATATGAACTACCACAGAGTTGATTCATCGTCCATCGAAATAAATATAGATTTACCCTCTTTCACATCTATAGGCTCTTGCACCGTATATTATTAAACTAAGTTTAATGGTAAACCGAGTTTAATTTGACATTTTCGCTTGCACCAAAATATAAACGGCGTTTAAGACGCCCTAAACTCCGCATAAATTAAACGCCCAATTTTCGGCGTTTAATTTGAAGTTTAAATTTTGAGGTTATCTGTAGAAGAAACGGTTCATTTCTTCCATAAAAATTTAATTTTTGCCGGTGGAAACTCGAATTTTTGTTTAAAATGTTTTATGAAGAGTTTGATATCTATAACGACAACTTGGACGTTCTAGAATTCCTGGAATATGGTAGCCTGTAACAGTACACATATTTATTTCAAAAATGTTTGCTTGGCAATCGTCAAGCTATGCAAAAGTGGTGGTATCCCATTATATTGTATTATTGTTATAGATTTTTTTTATTCAATCAACAATAATCATCTTATAGGTATTTTGCCAGTTATTCTGTCTAGGTGGTAAAAATATGGCCAGCAGAACTGAAGATTTATAGTTTATGTACAATGAACATGAACAATGGACTCATTCAATTCATAAATGCAAATTTACTCTCCATAATTAAAAATGCACAAACAAAAAAAATTTATTAATATGATATCACGGGTAGAGTGCCCATTAAACCTATCTAACTTTGTAGGAATGACAGCTTGTCCTTGTCCCCCATGTTTCAGCTACTTTTAGCATTAAAATTGTATGCCCTTGGAGGACATTTGCACAGTATTGCTCAATTTGTTGGAGTTCAAACATCCACAGTTTCACGCTCTATCTGGAAAGTATCAGTGTGGTCCCCTTTTCCTTTTATTATTATCTTCCATTTTATGCATATTTAATACAAATCACAAAAAAAACAACAAAACTAGGTTAGAAAAGTAGAAAAATAAATTCTGTTTCTTCTTTTTACTTCATGTACATCGCTGTTTCATTCAAAATAATACAAAAACGCAGTTTAGCAATGGGTCGGTTATAATTCCTTGGTGCAACGATCAGAAAAATAAACGTAGTTTGAAAACTAACGTCCTTTAACTAAACCAAGTTGAGTTAAAGGACGTTTTATAATAAAACAGTGCAAGAGCCTGTTAGTCACATATTTACATAAAAATCTCATTTTTTAATGTCACCCATTGAAAATTTTAAAAATCCTCGAATTGAACTGCCAATTCTTCAATATATTCGAAGCAGTTATTATATGCACTATAGTAATTAGTAAATTGTTGTTAAAATGTTTTCACGGTATATTTAAAATAAGAAATGCAGATATTTATTCGGGACATTTAAAAAAATCGGCGATACGCGGGACTATCCTTAAAAAAACGCGACTGTCCCGCCAAAATCGGGACGTGTGGTCACTTTACCTATATGGGCCATATAGCAATAGCGGAAAAATTGGAAAACACGAGACAGAGAGTTTATACATCCGCCTATATGCAGTATAGAAGCCGGTCCAGAAATAACGCCGCGGGGTAAGCTCCGGCACCGCACTCTCTGATCGATTACATTTGGCGGGTAGCATTCCGAAATCCGCCCGTTTGACTGCGGCGGTCGCAGCCCGACCGGAGTCGACGACCTTCGAATGTTTCGGGTGTACGGGGTGAGTCAGAAACGAGCCCATAATATCGGCAGGCGAAATGTTGCGAAAGATTGGGTGCAACGCGTTAACCAGTTAGTTATTGCGATGGAAAACCGGTAGACAAATCGAAGGTTTCTTAGAAGAAAAATTTTATGTGCCTAGAAATTTGTACGCCTGATTGCGTCGTTGTTTTCCTGAATAGCGCTCATTTGTTTAGTTGAGTGATCAATATATATGGGCTATTCAATTTCGAGTCTATGCATGGGGATTTCGATAACAGTAAGAGATAGAGGGTTGGTTAAATAGGGGCAATGTAGCGTATTTCAGAGATTAATTATATAAATTTGAAAAATCTGTTCTAGCTTCTTCAGTTCTGTAGTTATACAGGAAAAATCGCAAATTTCTGAATTCTTCTTTTGCCTATATATTTTTATCTTAGGAATTTTTTTCAAACAAATTATCACTTTGCCGCTGCAACTTTTTATAGGCTATCTAAATATCTGAATAAAAATTATATACCTACAGGATATCGTATGAGTTTGGCCACCCTCAACTTGTAATTTTAAAATACGGGCCTGTATTTTTATTGCATTTTCTTGAATGCCACGAGTCATGTTCCATATTGTCGTAGTATTTTCATCTGAATTACAGAGTGTTTTGGAAATATTGAACCACTACTAGTAAAATTTCAAAATTTTCTTGAAATTCCTGCTGTGATTTAAAAAAATATATCATAGAATAAGGTATAGAATGCCTAATGTTAGTTCAATATTTCCAAAACACCTTATTATTTAGATAAATATGATACATTACTCTTGGCATTCGAAAAAATGCAATAAAAAATACAGGCCCGTATTTGAAAATGAAAAGTTGAGGGTGGCCCAACGTGTACGATACCCTGTACATATATTTTATTTAGATATTTGGAAAGTCTACAAAAAGTTGCTATGGAAAAATTGCAAAATTTTAAAAAAATCTTCGTTAAATAAAAAGATATAGGCAAAGAAGAATTTCGAAATTTCCGATTTTTACTGTTAAACTACAGAACTGAAGAAGCTAGAACAGATTTTTCCAATTTATATAATTAATCTCTGAAATACGCTACATTAACCAACCCTCTATCTATTAACGTTATCGAAATCCCCATGCATATAGTCGAATTTGAAAAGGCCTGTATATTGTTAAATTATAGAAAATCTTGTAGTTTTTAATACGATATTTGACGTGTGGTTTTCAGAAAAGAGATGAGATTTTGTTGGTTAAAGTTATTTGAATATTTTCAAGTTTCGAGTTACATTTATTGTCTGAATATGACATGTATTATTGTATTATGTAACAAATCATAATTTAAATGAAAAAAATGAAAGACACCCTACTGCGTAGCACTAGGAATGATAAAACCCCTCGGCGCATGTGCATGTCGTCAATATTTTTTGAATGTACCTATTATATAAATTAAATAGCAATGAAAGTCGATTTTACGAATGAAATGAAGGAAAATTGCGATAAATGTATTAATAAGTCGATATTACGAATGAAATCCGTGAAAATTTAGCAAAAAAATTCATTGTTTGACTGTCGAATTTGAATATCCTATCCCGGCTCATTTTGCTGCAAATTATGAATCAAATTGATAAGATATCTCTATGGATGGGGAGCAGACACAGACGCAGAATCAAGCTGAAGCTATCAACGTCGCTTGGTTACCGTGGCACACAGAGCACTTCGACGCATGTTTTGTAGGACTTCGTACTTGGCGCATGCGCGTGTCGTAATGCCTACCTAAAAAACGCTAAAATTTTTTATTCTTCGCTGGTAAAAATTGGGAATTCAAATTCCCTAATGAAATCATATGTGTTTTATCGATATCCGTTGGAATTTTTAAAATCGGGCCAGTTACCAACTTTTTGTCGTGAGACTATAACCCCTCTAGCATCGCCTCGGGGTAAAAAATTCATTGTTTGACTGTCGAATTTGAATATCCTATCCCGTCTCATTTTGCTGCAAATTATGAATCAAATTGATAAGATATCTCTATGGATGGGAAGCAGACACAGACGCAGAATCAAGCTGAAGCTATCAACGTGGCTTGGTTACCGTGGCACACAGAGCACTTCGGCGCATGCGCGTGTCGTAATGCCTATCTAAAAAACGCTATAATTTTTTATTCTTCGCTGGTAAAAATTGGGAATTCAAATTCCCTGATGAAATCATATGTGTTTTATCGATATCCGTTGGAATTTTTAAAATCGGGCCAGTTACCAACTTTTTGTCGTGAGATTATAACCCCTTTAGCTTCGCCTCGGGGTAAAAAGGGATTGCATCAACGCTCCGTTACTAAGGTCGTATTTTTTCGAAGTGCATCGCGTACCTACTGATAGCGAAGCAGGTCGAGATTCGATTGGAATGGAATAGTCACCGCGAAGTGCATCGCGGTTGAGGAAAAGAGTTGAAACTCACAAAGGTTCGTATTTTAACATGAACTCAATCCACGTATCAAATTTCAACCATCTAACTCAATATCGGAAGCTGTGGAGTTTAGCAAATTTCAAAAACCCACTAAAAAACAAGAAATGTCAACGTGAAAATGGCGGCGGTTGGATAAATTTACATCAGGGGCAGCTAGTCAAAGGAGGCTAAGGAGGCTAAGCCTCCTCAATAATATTCCGTGTATCACTAATATATTATATTGAATAGTCAGCATTCAGCATATTCATATTAATCAAAATGATATTATTTTATGCACCTACCTTCCTTTCAATCTACGTTATATAATATAATTTATTAATTAAGATAGAAGGTATTTACATTTACTGCATTTCATTCATTTCAAGATTTGTGGCAACGCTGGGGAGGCTTAGAAAGGAATATTCTCAACGTTCATTATGCCACAGAAAAGCAAACAACGGTGCAAATACTCCGAATGAATACTTCATTGCAATAGAAAAGCCAAACACATGTAAATGGCAACACGGATAGGAACCCAGTCTCATACAATGTCGACCAATGACAACTATAGAATTTCGCGTGACATCGAGTGAATTCGTTGGAAAGCATTGAATCGTAGTGTGATCGTAGTTAATAATGGCAGCGTGTTTACTTATATTGCTCGCGTATTGTTTTAAAACGAGTTTGGTTACTGAAGTTAATTTCAAAAATTTCAATGGTGACTTAGTGGAATATTTGTTATTCCATAACTTTAGTGCACTAAGTTATGAGGATAAAGTTTTGATAAAAACATTGCGACCTACCCCTGAATTAAACAATTTGGTGCAGCGTAACAGACAACAAAACCGCGGTTTCAATACACGGAATTATGAGAGAAATCCTTGCCTAACCGGATCACAGGTAAAAAATAAATTATTTTGTTGGCAGTGTTTACTTTTTACTAGTGAAAATGTCTCTGTTTGGGGCCGCTTAGGATTTGAGGATTTAATTCTATACCTAGTTGAAAATGAGGAATTTTTCACCGATAAAGTAACTTTAAATACAGCACGCGGATTAATTATCAAGATAAGGAATTTATATATTTTTTAAACATCTTTAAATTAATTTTTGAACAAACAGAAATAGTTTTTCAAATCTTACAGCACAAGTTTTCAGATGTAGTTTACTCACGAAATCGACTCAAGTTTCTTTTGGAAAAAATTTCAGAATTTCGTGCAGAAGTTTCTTTTAAAAAACTATTTTCTGTATTTCAAACTACTGATGATACGACTCAATTTAGCCCAAAACGAAAGAAATTCAGTTACGCAGATATGGAGCTTCACTATAAGCAAATATTTTATGAAATTTTGGATATTATTAGGGGTCATATAGAAATAAGGTTCTCTGATTTGAAAGAACTGCATCTCTTCGACTTACTCAATAAAAATTTGTTAACCGGATTTTCGGCTAATTTTCCAGATAACATTTTGGAAAATTTATGTCAAAAATACACTTTTTTTGATAAGGTGGCCATAAAAAGTGAACTGTGTGTTGTTTATAATGACAATGAAATTTTGGGGCAAAATGAAAATCATGTGAGGACTATTAAATACCTTTTTGATAATGATTAGAATCAAGATTTACCCCAAGTTTATAAACTCTTATGTCTAATTGTTTCTATCCCGGTGACATCGGCTTCCGTAGAGCGCTCGTTTTCCACTTTTAAGAGAATTAAAATTTATTTACGAAATTCAATGAGCCAGGATCGTTTGAAAAATATTAGTTTGTTGTCCATTGAAAAGGAATTGGCAAAACTTTTGGCGAAAGACAAAAAATTTTATGAGGATATTATAGATCATTTTGCTAACGTTAAAGATCGCAGAATCCCGCTAATCTTCAAAAATATATAATAACTTTTTATTTGCTCTCACCAGCTGTTAACAAATTCGTTAAGTAGGTAGGTAGGTACCTATTTTGTGAAAGAAAAAAAAAATTGATGAATAGACGAATTGATTAATTGGCTGAGAAGAGTTTTTGTGAATATTGTAAATATCGAAAATGAAAACAAATTAATAGCTCAGGGTGCTTGTTTTACTTTGATTTTCTTCAAATTATAAGGTGGTTGACCTTGAAATCCTAAAAATTTTCGCCTAAGATGTATTTTTTAACACCTCTTGTAGCCTCCTCAAACCAAAACCTCACGAGCCGCCACTGATTATATATATATATATATATATATATATATATATATATATATATATATATATATATATATATATACAATACGTTTTTTCAAAAAAATCTTTATATTCCAATTTGACCGAAAAATTCTCTCTGAATTGCCACATATATATATATATATATATATATATATATATATATATATATATATATATATATATATATATATATATATATATATATATATATATATTATATATATATATATATATATATATATATATATATATGGTGGCAATTCAGAGACCTTTTTTGTGGAGGAGGGAAATAAGATTTGACTCAGGTCTATTGCAAAAAAATTTAGTCAACTAACCGAAAGAAGAGTGATAATTTTTGGAGTATATTTTTAAGAAAAGGTGCAGATAATGTCTTAAATATTTCAAAAACACATAAAATTTTTTACTATTCTGGCAAAATTTATGAATTCTGAGGTCCA
This sequence comes from Cynegetis impunctata, assembly GCA_030704885.1. Taxonomy (NCBI): domain Eukaryota; kingdom Metazoa; phylum Arthropoda; class Insecta; order Coleoptera; family Coccinellidae; genus Cynegetis; species Cynegetis impunctata. The sequence continues at coordinate 313,902 of JARQZK010004339.1, forward strand.
AGATGGAAGGGGAATTTCTATTGTAAATAAACAGTTTATATTTATATTTGTCGAACAACATATTATTGAACATCATTCATTTATATTTAAAAAACATGGATGTTCCTCCGCCATTTTACAGCTTTTCATCGAGAAATGATCTAAATTTCCACTAAGCTTCTGAGTTTCTTCAGCGAAAGAATGATTTATAGACCATGGATATAATGTGTTCGACATTAATTCAGCCCGAAGGCCCCCTGACTGAGAGATGGATGTATGGGTAGGTAATATATTACTTTAAGACTGGTCACACGAAATTTTTCAAGAAAAATAGATTTACTGGTAAAATAATTTATATTTTGAATCACCTTATATAGCAATTTCCGACGGTTATTGCTACTTTGACGCTAAGTGATTATACTTGTCAGTTGAAGTTAATTAAGTATTTTGCAAATGGATACTGTAGAAATTGTACTGCTCTTGAAAGGTACCCATACGCCATGAGAAATATCAACCACACACATACAGATTAATGATGGGTCGATGTCCGAAGAATTACGAAACCTTATATCGATGCATTGATGTATGTTTACCCCGAGGCGAAGCTAAAGGGGTTATAGTCTCACGACAAAACTTTTGGATCTGTTCCGATTTTAAAAATTCCAACGGATATCGATAAAATACATATGATTTCATTAGGGAATTTTAATTCCCAATTTTTCCCAATGAAGAATAAAAAATTATAGCGTTTTTACCCCGAGGCGAAGCTAAAGTTTCAATAAAAAAATTTGGGATCTGGTCCGATTTTAAAAACTCCAACGGATATCGATACATATGATTTCATAAGAGAATGTTTGTTCCCAATTTATCCCAACGAAGAATAGAAAATTATAGCGTGTTTTAGATAGGCATTACGACATGCGCATGCGCCAAGGTCGATATGTACGAAGTCCTACAAAACATGCGTCGAAGTGCTCTGTGTGCCACGATAACCAAGCGACGTTGATAGCTTCAGCTAGGGTGACCAGATGGCTGAAGTGGAAAAAACGGACACCTCCCCCCCCCTCCCTCACCTACGCTTCCCCATGTATCCAAGTAGACAGCGACACGATTCACAGTAAAAAAACGCGCATGAAAATTATTAGATTAAGCCTCGCTAATTTTGAACACTAAGCTCAGCCTAGAGATTTTACGAAAAGCTCGCTAAATTCTTCGAGCTTTAATGAAAATCTATACGCTAGACCTAGTAATTTTCATCAAAATTTGTATGAAAATCACTGGAAGCTAGAAGTTTTACCAAAAGCTGGTGAAACCTGTTATATAACTTATATATAGAAATACACAAACGCGCTATGTATGCGACAGTGTGCATATACATAACAAACCGAATAACTAGCTAGACGCAATTATGTCGCATATTTTTAGGGAATTTTATCGTATTATGCGTGCTAAACTTATTGCGCGTCCTTTATACGTGTCGAGACAAACTGCGAGCGCGGGCGTTTGAATGTGAAGTTTGGAAACTTATTTCAGCAAAATTATAGGCGCAACCTATTTTTTCGTCAAAAACGCGAAAAATACGGACATTTTATAAAAAATACGGACTAACGGACACAGAGCTGAAAAAACGGACATGTCCGTATTAAAACGGACGTCTGGTCACCCTAGCTTCAGCTTGATTCTGCGTCTGTGTCTGCTTCCCATCTTATCAATTTGATGCATAATTTGCAGCAAAATGAAACGGGATAGGATATTTTTGCTAAATTTTCACGGATTTTATTCGTAATATCGAATTATTGATACATTTATTGCAATTTTCCTTCATTTCAGTCGTAAAATCGACTTTCATTGTTATTTAATTTATATAATACATTCAAAAAATATTGACGACATGCTCATGCGCCGAGGGGTTTTATCATACCCAGTGCTACGCAGTAGGGTGTCCTTCATTTTTTTATGAAGAGTTTTCGAGGCTTGTGCTTGAATCTACGTAATTACCCAACATATCTACAAATTTTTTAACCACAAAATTTCATGGAAAATATCAAATCAAATATGCTTTATTGTCTTAAAATTATACATTTCATTGACAAAGCGAAAAATATAGGAAATAAACAATGTAAAACAAAAAAATAAACACACATCAATCAAAAAATATACAAACTAAACAATGTAATACCTAGAAATAAAAATCACACCACATTTCTATACAAAATATATACAAACTTTACAATAGAACCGAGAGTGTCAAATCCTCCTCAATAGAAGCTGATGCCTGTGTTATTCAATTTGGTCATATCGATCAAACAATGCTCAGAATAGTAGTCCTCTATAGAGTGATAAGGTCTATCAAGAAATTAAGATTTAGTTCGTTTCCGAAAATTGGCCAAGGAAGTTATAGATCCTAATTCCTCTGGAAGGTGATTGTAAATTTTCTTAGCATTGTAAATGATGGACTTTTTTGTTAATTCAGAGGAAGGAATAGGGAGGTGGACATGATGTCCCGAAGATCTGGTGGAATACCCGTGCTGTGACATCAAGAGTATGGCATGAAAATACTTATAAAAAAAAAAGAGTTTATTGTCTAACAGGAGTAATCCCAATTATAAGACAGACATAGTATGGTTTACAGTTATGAATGAGTATAAGTATAACAACAGAACAATAGAACAATATACAATACACAGTGATCCATACAAATAATAATAAAATAATATATATTGTAGAATTCTAATTGACTTGGCAGTACAGAGAGTTTGAACACAATGCATATATATCACCCCCACAGGATGAATGAGGAGAGGTTGCAATTAGATTGTAGTTAGACTTGCATATTAATTAACTTGTTACGAATTATCTACTTGAAGCATCTAAATGGAACAACAAAAATATCACATTCTGAATAGAAACTATTATAAGTTTTGCAAATGTTGTAAACTGGGGATTTTATTAAAACATTGATTCTTGGCAGAGGTAAATAGAAGCACATTTCGTTTCTACTACTTAGTCTCGGAACGTGAAAATCTAATTGAGATAACAAATCTGGACAGTCTATCAGATTATGAATCAATTTATAAATGAAGATACAAGCATAATATGTTCTTCTGTTTTCCAAGGATAAGAGGGAAAATCTATTTAGCAACACTCTATTATCAATTCCTTGGGATGGGTATACTCCATCCAGTTTGTATGCCATGTATTTCATAAAAACTCTTTGACAAGATTCTAGTTGTTGAATATGCACATTGTATATAGGCGACCAGATTAGAGAGCCATATTCCAAACGGAATCGGACAAAAGCATTAAAAAGTGTTATAAAGCATTCTTGATTTTGAAAGTCTTTACACGTCCTGAAAATAAGTCCAAGCATTCGTTTTGCAGAAGATGTAATTTGATTAATTTGTGACGTGAAGCTGAGTTTCATAGTCAAACTGTATATTGTTGTGTTTGAGGGTGTATTTAATAAATTTACATTTTTGAATGTTCAGCGGAAGCTTGTTTAGTATGCACCACTCATGTATAGAATTAATTCCTTTCTGTAGAATAAGACATTCCTCCGCTGCCTGAATAGGTCTGAAAATCGTCAAATCGTCAGCAAAGAGTAGTATGTTACTAGAAATATTTGAATTGATATCATTTATAAACAGAGAGAACAAAAGAGGAGCCAGATTACTTCCTTGAGGAGCGCCACTAGATGGTGTAAATTCGAGTGATTTATGTCCTTTGTATTCAACAAATAGCGTACGATTCCGAAGATAAGACCGCAATAAGCGCAACAGTGGACCCCCGAAACCAACATAACTCAGTTTATCTAATAGAACTTGATGGTTCAATTTATCGAAGGCCTTCGAGAAGTCCGTATAAACTGTATCAATCTGCAGCTGATTATCTAGAGCTGTGCTGACAGTTTGTGTGAAGCACATGAGATTCGTTATTGTTGACCGTTTGTTGATAAAACCATGTTGACATAGAGTTATACTATTTCTCACCTTAGGAAAAATTTTGTTATACAGGCACATTTCAAAGACCTTTGCAAAGTTGGACAGAATTGTTATGGGTCGACAGTTTAGAATGTTATTTGTAGCCCCTGATTTCAATATTGGACATATTTTAGATACTTTCCATCTATCGGGGAAACATCCTGTCTTTAAGGCCATGTTGAAAATTAATTGAAGTGGCCTTGCAAGAATGTATGCACAGTCTTTTACTAGAAAGCTTGGAATTTTGTCATCTCCAGCTGTGAATTTTGGTTTCAGTTTTTTAAGTGATTGCAAAACCTCTCCTTCAGAGAATGAATTTATTGTTATTGTGGGAAAATTTGTTGGTTTTTTTGAGAGGTTAAAATCATCACCATCAGAAGGAACATACACACTCTCAAAGTATTCCGCAAATGCATTCACTATTTTAGTAGGGGTTTTCAGTTCTCTATCATTTAAGAATAAAACATTCGGAATTCTTGAAGTACCTTTTTTACTATGCATATAGGTTCAAAACGTGGAGGGATCAGTCCTGATCGAGTTTTCAGCTTTCTGTTTATACTCCTTGTATGCTTGTGATATTTTGGTTTTTATTGACTTACGAAGATTTCTAAATTGATCACGTGTAGTTTCTGAATAGTTTGATTTCAAAGATTGAAACAATCTATCCTTCCGTTTGATCTCGCTAATGATATCCTTGCTGAACCAGGTTGGATATTTACTAGTAAAATTCGGTCTAAGAGGAACACATTGGTCCACCATTGAATAAATTATCGCATAAAAAGTGTCCACTGCCGAGTTAACTTCGGTACAATTTTCAATAACCGACCAATCTGTATTCATAAATAAAGAATACAGTAACGGGAAATCTGCTTTATGAAAATTATAAAAAGGTGCCTTGTTATCATACGGAATTCCACTATCCTGTTTTTTAAAAACCAGAGAAATATTCAAAGCTGGATGATAATCATCTTCGGGAATGAATGGTAGGTCATCATGTATGACATTACAATCATAATTGTTTGATAGTACGAGATCTAGAAGTCGAGCTGATTTATTGAGCACATTGTTCTGCTGTTTAAGGTCATAAAAATTGATAAATTGTTGAAGGTTTTGCAAGTTGAGATTTCTATCCTCTGATGCTCCATATATAAAAAGTGGTTGGTTGAAATCACCAAACACTAGCAGATTTTGATCATATAATAATTCAAGCGATTCAAGTGTTTCAAATAGATTTTGCACATGCAAGTTATTAGCAGTTGGTGGTATGTATACAACAAACACCAATAGCATGTAATGATTATTATATGTTATTCTACAACCACACACAGATTCAAGTAAATATAAAGAAGGAAGCGTCAAAATTTCATTTTCCTTGAAGTAAGGTTTGCAATGAGCCCTATTTTTCAGTACAAACATGTAACGAATTGCTCTCTTCTGCAATTTGAGAATGGTATCAATTTGTGCAGAATTACATGAACCCCAGAAGGGAAGACCATAACGAAGATGAGATTCGAACAATGCAAAATAGGCAATTCTTGTAGATAAACAACACCCCTAGTTAGTTGAGTACGTTAGGTACGCTGGCTAGTATTTGGGAGGTCTCGGATTCAAACCCCGGGGCCGACTGGTCTGCCATGAGTTTTTTTCAGAGGTTTCCTCATGGTAATGTAAGTCACTGCTTGCAAACTCATAAGGCAAATGCTGGGCCAGTATTAATCCTCTGAACCCTACCCACACTTCCTATGTTCCATACATATCCCGCCTCACCAATCCTTAATGCACTTGTACATACCAGTGGTGTATCCTTTGATCTGGCTGAAGGAGTTAATCCCAAACTCAAGGTGCCCGTCTCCCTGAGACATACTTCAGGGAGGAATGAAACACGTGTGTTTCCTTTCTTCCGAGAGACTTGAACCGACGATTTTCGGTATACCAACGATAAACTTTACCTCTGGGCTACCGAGGTCTCAAAAAAAAACCAATTACTCTTTTTACAGGACAGCAGGACTATCAACAAATGTCTGTGGTCATCTATGTCCTCGCAAAAATCACAGAAGAAAATTAGGACTGTTTATATTGATTTTGTTGGTTTCTCAATACCAATACTTTGACAGTTCATTATTTCGAAATTATCCGAGTACATAAGCAAGGAATAAATTATATTAGATCAAGATTTATTTGAAGAAAACGAGCAGATACATTTATTTTTCGTACTAAGATTTCGAAATGTGAATTTCACGCCATGAAAATTTCAATTTCAAGAGAACTGTCATTCTATTTGTTTCGTTCAACAAAGAGTGACAGTTTCGTTGAGTGATAATATTTTGGGACACTGGGTACCGTAAAATTAAGGAGCTTGTATGACATCATACGATGCTCTAATCATCGAGATGATACGAGAGAACATGATGTAAATAATACCGGAAAGTGCCCTTGCTTTTTCTCGATACGTTCAAGGACTTTCAGTTTATTTATTCGAATTTTAAAATCCAATCATCGACCGATGCAATTATAATTCTTCGTAATTAGGTATGACGAACGAAAATTGGCATTTTAATGATTGGATCGTCTTCGTTCGTTGAGGGACGTCACAAGGTCGACGGTCGTTTGCTAGTCTATTTTTTAAGGGTTACCCAATAACCGTCAATGGCGTCAATAGTAGTTACCGCTATTACCGACCGACTCGACTAGGTTGTGTTTTTAATTAATGTTTTCCTATCGGGAAGAGGAACCATATATCTCTTTCGCTCACGCATTTTTGTTCCTCAAGATTAAAATTAGAAATTAGGAAGACTTAGGTACTCTTTTATTTTTCACAATTTTTTGATGTACTCGAAAAAATTCTATGTAATTCATTTTAGGGGAAGAGAATTTTATATATAAGATATATATATATATATATATATATATATATATATATATATATATATATATATATATATATTATATATATATATAATATATATATATATATATATATATATATATATATATATTAATATAAATATATATTATATATATATATATATATATACCCTAACGACACAAGTACATCCCTTGTACATCCCAGGGACGTCCTTCATTGCTTCTAGACGTCCTGGGATATCCTTTGTCGGGACATGTACCTACTAGGGACGTCCAGGGACATCTACTTTCCACCGGAAACGGACACCCATGGGAATGTCCTTCTGGTATGTCCCAGGGATATCCCGAACATATAATATGACAGTACATCCCTGAACGTCCTGGCATTTCCATTTCTTAATTCATATAATTGAAGAATTTTATGGAAAATTTGGAGAAAAAAATTCAAAGCATTCTCAACAAAAAACAAGTTTAATTCATAAATGAATGTAACATTGTGTTAAAATATGATAATAACAAAAAACGACAAACAAAAACTCATCTTATATGATATATATATATATATATATATATATATATATATATATATATATATATATATATATATATATACATATATATAATGAATCAACAAAAGAATAGAAAAAAATTAAAGAAATTAAAAAAACTACAAACAAAAACTCATTCTAAATATAAATTCATGATAAATAAATGAAAGAAACTAGATAAATGTTATACATATATATTTTAGGGTGACGGTGCATTTGTTGCAGGCATTATTGCATCATCTTTTTCTTTGGCTTCTCTCCTTGGCCCTTAGTGAATAAACTATAAAGATAATATTCAGAATGGGTTAACCATTGCATACATTGCATCAATTATTTGATTCAAAAGCAAAAGAGTACATTCAATATTTTAATATTATACCAACCTTAAACTCAATTCTTTCAATTGTTCAACTACACCTTATATATAACAACACCTTATATCAACTGATAAAATCCTTCAAATGCTCACGAAAATGGCCAATCACAAACAATAGGAATGCCGAATGCCGGAATGCCGTTGATCTTCTCTTCTAACAAAGAACAAAGAAAACAAACTTGCGCTTGCGCATTTTATTATGAGTTTAATTTACATTGTTGACAGATTACCAAATAATTAAAACATTGTTGCCAAAAGGGACAAAACCACAAAAACCGAAATGCAATTATTGAGATTTGTGAACTTATAATATATGTATATATCATTTTTGGGAATTTAGAATAAGGATATACTATGCATTAATAATTTTCTACTTGTGAAGTGGTCACTTCCCGGAAATGTATGAGATATATTTCATTCTTCTCCATAATTATTATCCAGAAGAAAAACAAACACTTTCAACATTTCGACGAGTTTCGATGATTCTTATTATATATGTGAGTGGATATTGAAAATTCCAGGGACATGAATGGGATATCCTATAGATATTCCAAATGGGATGTCCTCTGGACAAATCATGCGGGACATCCCCTGGATATCCCAACCATGTCCTTGTACCGCGGTACATCAAAAGGACATACCTAGGACATCCCTGTGTTGTTAGGGTATAATCTTTTGATAATTATTAGCAATAACAGGCTGGTTGAATCTTAAAAAACTCAATTTTATCAAAAAGTTGACGCCTCACCACGACATTCGAAATTGAAATTTCTTTGACATTTATTGTTTTGAAATAATTGAATAAACAGGGCTGCTTTGTATATGCTATTCAGTCTAATATTTATATTCAA
>JARQZK010004339.1:327500-387500 GCA_030704885.1 Cynegetis impunctata
GAATGTTGAGGGTGGTCCGGTCCACCCCTCAATTTTAATTTTTCATTGTTCCGACAAAATTTTTTGTTCTATTTTGCTTATGATACAACATTCAAAAATACATATAACTCTAAATTTTCACCCCTGTACGATCAACCCCTATTTTCATTTGTTGATTATAAACTTCAATTTTCTTGGCAAGATTTTTATTTTTATTTTGTTATGACTTAGAATAAACATTCCATCGCGATTTTCATTTTTTTTATTTTATCCGCAGGTCCACAATAGGGTTGCAAGATGGCAATCGAAAATAACAATAGTCAGTATGAGAATAGTTCGTAATATACTTTTCATACCCTAAGTGATTAGGGTGGACCACCCCATACATTTTTATAATTTTTTTGGAAAAAATTTTATTTTTTATTTTTTTATTATGTTGCATTAAAAAATACATACAACAGATAGATTGATAGATAGATAGATAGATATAATGATAGATTGATTTTTAAATTGATAGATAGAAAGATAGATAACTATTTAGATAGATAGATAGATAGAGATACATCGGCAGATAGATAAATATATAGAAAGATAGATAAAAATAATTTATATGGCAGAAAAACGTTTGATAGGTCATATAGATTAATAGATATGTAGATAGATAGATAGATAGAAAGAAAATTTATATGGCAGAACAACGTTTGCTGAGTCAGCTAGTATGTAAATAATTTGGGTGGTTAATTTTTGGCCCATTTTGAGACGAAACTTCATGTGAACGTATGTCCTAAACGTCCTAGTTTTTGAGATACAGGGTGGTCAAGTTTCAGATAATAAATCATTTTTTATTTACAACTTTAAAACCACACAAAATATTTTAAAAAATTTAAGAAGAAAATACAACAAAAATTAAATTAATTTGTTTGTTCGATGCACCAATTTTTCTTCAACAAAAATCTATTTCCTGCAATGCGATAATGTTATGATTATGCAGAGAATCAGTTTGAATTTTTTTAAGCGAAAACCATGCGTTGTCGAAGGAAACCCAAGAGATCGAATTTTATCAAAACAAAATATACATTTCAAAAATAATTTCAGTTTTAAGAAAAATCAGTGTCGTACCATGAATGTTCGCTGAAATATGCAAGGCAAGTTCTGCATGAACGCCACTGGTGGAAAATTTAAAACCTGTAATACATCAAAAAATACATATTGATGAGTAGTACTTGCATACCAAATTTGATTGAAATATTTTGTGTGGTTTAAAAATTATAAATAAAAAATGATTCATTATGTTCTAGGACGTTCAGGACATACGTTCATATGAAGTTTTCGTCTCAAAACGGGCCCAAAATTCACCGCCTAAATTATTTACATTCAATTAAAAATCACCCTATATATATATATATATATATATATATATATATATATATATATATATATATATATATATATATATATATATATATATATATATGTATGTATATATATATATATATATATATATATATATATATATATATATATATATATATACAGTGGCGCACCTAGGGGGGGGTAGGGGGATGAGCCATGGGGCTGCAGCCCCCCGAGATTTATAATAGTAACAAAAGAATTTGAGGAGTAAATATTGTTTCTTACATAAATTTTACATGTTGATTTAGCGAATTTTGTACAATAGTACAATAGGTGAATATATGTTTTGTTTCATATACAACATATATGTGAGTTCATATTTAATGAATAAATTATTTAATTTCTCACATTTTGATGCAGAGCACCCCCCCCCCCCAAAACTCAATCCTGGGTGCGCCCTTGTATATATATATATATATATATATATAATTGTTAGAAAGGGTTTTATAGAATAGACGGCAAGATCTCCAGATCTAACGTTATTAGACTTTACTCTGTCGAGGCATTTGAAAATTATTTATTAAACTATGGCAGATTTCGAAAAGCAGAGGAGCTGCATGCAATTTCGCTTCAAATTAAAAAAAAAAAGCAGCTGTAACCAATTTCATACTTGTAAAATCATTTAGTGACAATTATTTCAGTTCAAAAATAAAAAAAACTTTCTCGTGATACAAATGCTTAAATGACAGACATAATGTCTTCCGGAAAATTGAAAAATTGTCTGAACTTTTGTGTAGCACCTCGTATATATGTTCGGAATCATTAAACTCTGTTATTCTATTACGAAGTAGATTTTGAGTAAAAAATAAAGTTTATATATTATATGAGCGCGATGTTTTTTCTTGTTGCCGGAAACTTAATAAATTATCTCAAGTTCGACCTTCAGATCCCAATTAGAGGTTTCTTATTGAGAAATACGTGAAAACCGTAGATGATCATCTTTGAGCGATGATGTATCAAATTAATAAGCAACACATTCTAATCTAACGATGATATCTTCACGTGATGGCCGTTTTTTATATAATATTTTTCGTGCATCATGTTTATACTAATCAGGAACAAAAAATTCATTAAATTATTGCTCACGCAAATACTCATTTTCAAATTTCTTTATAAACTGCCCTTCAAAAACAAACAATCATTAATTCCGAAGTAAAATTATATATATTTTCATTTAAAAAAATTTGTTATTGATTTCATCACGATTAATCGAATATTGAAGAATTATTGCCTTGAAATTAAATATCGTACGTAGATATTTTAACAGGTATCAAGGAAAAATTAATATCATTTTCCGTATTTCTCTTATTTTCTAATAATTAATAATATTAAAAAACGTTCTGAAAAAAACATTTTTAATTTCACGATTTCGTGGTTCTAATCAAAGACACCATGACCTAAAATTCTCAGGGTTTATTTAACGAAAAATTGATAATCGCCTGTTTATCTATAAAAATTAATAAATACCTGCAATATGAGTCAATGAAAGTTATTAAATTATTGTACCTGATACACTAATCAAATCAATGTCTGCGGTTTGAATATCAATTATTGCCAAATCAATCACAGAAGTTCCAAAATTATCTGTGGTTTTATGCCTTAACATACAGAAGTTGATTTGATTTTTAAATAATATTATTAGAATTTGATGAAATGTCACTTTTATTTATAGATGTATCCAAAGTTCTTGCAATTTAAACTTTTTTGAAATCCAAGCGAAATCGACACATTCTTAAGACTTCCTAATTCCTTATTGTACAGCAAGGTCAAATTTCGTATATATTTTTGTATATGGTATATTGTATACCTGTTGTATATTAGACACATGTGAATATCTTGGATCTTGCATGTTTCTAAAGTTACGAGATAATTAGGCTCTTGCGCCGTGTATTATTTAACTAAGTTTCTTGATAAACCGAGTTTAATTTGACATTTGACAACCGAAAATGTCAACTTAAACTCGGTTCATCATTAAACTTAGTTTAAAATATACGGTGCAAGAGCCTAAACAACTTTTACATTCTCAAGGCACTTTTTTCTTTATAATCCAGTGGCGTCGAACAAATTTGAGAAAAAAGTACAATTTGGAGGTATGGCCTAAAGTTGTATTTTTGCAAATGGGAATCATAGTTCACTATGATTTGGTAGGAACGGATTTTTTTCACTTTCCAACAATATATCATATGTTGGGTCGCTTTTGATGTTCAAGTCTTGAATAGTGAAAATAGTATTTCATCACATTACTTTTTGAGTTTTTTTCAATATTAATTTGGTCACTAGACCGAAATTGCAGATGAGATTTGAAAGCTTTCAAACCTAAGACAAAACTCTCAAAATTTTTATTCAATGCCGAAGATATCACTTCAAAATTCGAAGGTTTAGGAGTTTATAAGTTGATTTGTTCTGTATGTAAAGGAGTGTATATAGGTCAGACTGGTCGATCGTTCAAGACAAGATTTAAAGAACACCAACAATCTTTTTTGAAAAATAAAACGGATTCAACGTTTTCAAATCATGGCCGTGAAAACCACCACCCGTTTCCACAAATAGATAACTTTCAAAGTTAGGCCAAGCTACAGAGATTTTTTCATGTAAAAAGTGTTAGAAGAAAACCAGCTCCGCCATTGTACGTAAAATAGTTCCACATGATATAGTGATACGTTTTTCACTCGACTTTATAATTTCTGTCTTTGTTATTAACAATTTTATGCAAAAAATCGCTTATAAAATTGAAACTATCAGAGTAATCGTGATGATGTCAATAGACTTATTGTAGAAAATGAAAAGACGAAAAAAACGAGAGGTCGGACGACTCGATCAGACCCTTAGTCTGAAAGAAAATTGGAAAAAACCGTCCAAAATGCAGTTTTTTCAAAAGTTCATAACTCGGTAATTCTTTGTTTTGTAGCGTAGATCCTCCGGTTAGTATTATTCATCAATATAAACTTTATTTGTGCGAAGAGCAGGAACTGTCCGATGCATAGTTTTTGATCTGTGGCCATTTGATTATGTTACTATGCAATTTTCCAGCAGACCTGAATGCGACAGATATGGTCTGATTTCAATTTACTAAAAAGATTTTGAAAGTAGAATTCTCATAGTTCAAAACGTTCATCTTGGTTTTCCACAAAAACGCTGAGAAATATGTTAAAAATAAAGCTGAACATGACGAAAAACGGCCGAGCGCGTAAGAGTAGTTGAAGAGTGGGGGTAGAGCAGCAGGCAAGGGGAAGTATGACATTCGGAAGCGTCGGCATTTTGAACGTGACCGTAATTTCTAAACGTTGTCAGATAATAATTGTAAACCTCCACTCTTCAACTACTCTCACGCGCTCGGCCGTTTTTTGTCATATTCAGCTTTATTTTTAACATATTTCTCAGCGTTTTTATGAAAAACCAAGATGAACGTTTTGAACTATGAGAATTCTACTTTCAAAATCTTTTTAGTAAATCGAAATCGGACCATACCTGTCGCATTCAGGTCTGCTGGAAAATTGCATAGTAACATAATCAAATGGCTACAGATCAAAAAAAACTATGCATCGGACAGTTCCTGATCTTCGCACAAATGAAGTTCAATAGCTAATACTGGCCGGAGGATCTACGCTACAACTCAAAAAATAACCGAGTTATGAACTTCTGAAAAAACTGCATTTTGGCCGGTTTTTTCCAATTTTCCCTTAGACTGAGGGTCTGATTGAGTCGTCCGACCTCTCATATTTTTCGTCTTTTCATTTTCTACAATAAGTCTATTGAAACCATCACGATTACTCTGATAGTTTCAATTTTATAAGCAAAAAACTAAGAAAAACGATTTTTTGCATGAAATTGTTAATAACAAAGATATAAATAATAAAGTCGAGTGAAAAACATATCACTATATCATGTGGAACTATTTGACAGACAATGGCGGAGCTGGTTTTCTTCTAACACTTTTTGCACAAAATGCTCACTCTAAATCTCTGTAGCTTGGCCTAAGTATGCACAAATTACCGAAATGAACCAAACTAACTTACTAAGAATTATTAGGAATTTTTAAACTCAATCATAATGCAAAAGATATTTTGCTGAATGACCAGATTGACTTGATATATTCTCCTATATTTAGTGTATTCAAACAATAATGATTTTTTTCTTCAAACGTCATATAAGTGATAACTTTTGTGACGTTCCTCAATGACATTAAGTGTGATTTATATGACTAGGAGTATAAGTACTTATACTCCTAAGCCTATAAACACATTATAGTACTATGAATTTATTCACAATGGTATTTATTATTTATTCGTAATATTTATAGTAAAAGTACAATTATGAAGATTTGCATCATTTAAGAATCCTCCACTTCTTGCAATATCAGTACTATTCATAACAACTTTTCCAGAGTGAACGGCATTTACAAATCCATTACTTGTATCGGGTTCATTAAATGAAGATTGTTCGAGATTTTCCGCGGAGCTAGGTTGAAGAATTCTCTTAGCAATTTTGGTTTTACTTTGCACAGAGTCTTAGATGTACCCTTCGGCAACTGCATCAGATTTCCAACCCCCATGCCTTTTCAGCGTAGTGATATCCACCCCATTATCAACAAGCATTGTTGCGGAAGTTCTTCCTAAGCAATGCCCTGTATATTCTTTCCAATTTGGAATCTTCAGATACAATGCCACGTCTTTTGCTACACTACCAATTTTATGGATACCCATAACAGCTTTATAACATTTCCCATTTTGATATTTTAAAAAAAAACGTCGTTCCCTAAAATCGGCAGGGCGCAAATTAACGTACTTTCTATATTTGCTCAGATATTCATCACCCAGGACGTTGAAGGTTCTACTCTTATTAGTTTTAGTGTTGGGAATGTTTATTAGCAGCAAAGAACCCATATCTTCAAGATCATCAACTGTCATATTCACTAGTTCATCGCAACGACATGCCCCAGATATTCCAAATATCAAAAATACCTAAAAAATTAAGTGTTGGTTAGCACAATGTGAAACAAACAAAATGTAATTTTATTACCTTCATCGCCAAATACTTTTCATCTGGGGCTTCAGACAAAAATTTGCTGAACTGTTCCCTTGACAAGACTCTCGATTTCTTTGGCTTATAACCTTCTCCTTGCTTTTTTAAAAATGCACGCAAATTGTTGTATTTTTCAATGTTCACATTATGCTTCAAATTCAACACAGACCTTATCATTGAATAATGAGCCTACAAACTAGAACTCTTCATTTTCAGTGCCATTTCGGTAAAATATGCCAACAAAACGTTCTCAGAGTATTGCACTACTTTTTTTCCATTGCATCATTTGTTGAACTTAACAAACGCAGCTTCATATACTGCAGCAGATTTCGTCGGCAGCAAGTTTTGTATAGCTATTCTAGCTGCCTCTGCCACCTCGGGAGGATCATTACATATTTCTAAACTCATTTTCTTCACCGAATTTGAAATATTTGTTTTAATGGATGTCAAACAAGTACGTATCCATGACAACGATACGAAAAAGGCAATATACAGTGAAATAAGTTAAAGATATAATCTTGTTATCTTTATTCAAAAATTCGTTTCCTTTTATTGTTTTATTTCGAATGAAATTATGCACGTTTGAATAAAAAATAGTATATGATATTCGGAGAATAAGATACTTTATGTGCTTCGCATGGATTGTCTGACTCACTACGTTCGTCAGACAAACTTTCCACGCTCAGCACATAAAGCATCACTTATTCTCCTAATATCATAATATACTATTCTATGAACATTTTATTGTACCTATTTGGGAAATCCACTTCGATTAGCCCTTCTTGAAATGTGTTCCTCTTGTCTATTTAGGTACCTGCAATAATTCTTTCCCACCAGTAAGCGCTAATCTATAATTATGTATTCAGTTCTTAACTCAATCTACCCCGATGATGATCTAGTGGCCGAAATTGCAATCGCAGTGTTATATCTTTCAAAGTATTTTTGTGATAATAAACGTAGTTCAGTTAAGATTTTTTTCATCATAGCTTCATCAGGTTGTCTTCTTTCTGAATAGCGAATGAAATATATCTCAGATGAAATACCACAATTATTATTTTCAATAAAGCTTTCTTATGTAGTCATATATATATATATATATATATATATATATATATATATATATATATATATATATATATATATATATATATATATATATATATATATATATATATATATATATATATATATATATATCTGTGGTCTTGGCCATCTGTAGTAATATATCTGTGGTATTGGCCTTGTTTGTAGTTTCAGTCTCCTCGTTTGGCAATACATTCTGGGCGGGAAGGGATGTCAATTGTCATTCGGGAAGATGGAGTGTTAGGAGATATGAAATAAAGTTCGTTTAATAAGTATAAAAGTATATTATTTTCATTTATCATCGGCATCCTGATCCCTACACTAACATATCTTATTTCTCGTACGACATCCTTACTTATACGATTTATTGAGTTAAATGAAACAAACGGACAAACCTTATAAACAAACCATAGCCAACTATGATTCCCATTTGAAAAAATACAACTTTAGGCCATAACTCGAAATTGCATATTTTTTCCAAATTGTCTCATCACCACTGAATTAAATAGAAAAAAGCGCTTTAAGAATGTATGAGTTCTCATCTAGTAACTTCGCAAACAACCAAGATATTCACATGTGTCTAAAAGTCGAAATTTTGTTTATTACTCGAAAACAAAGCAAGAGAATGCAATCTTCATTTTTTTGTATCTCCTATAGTTACCGAGTTACCTTATACAATTATCGAAATTTGCCCACCCTGTACACAAATTATCTCCGATCATCGACATCATTTCTGGCTGATACAGGCGAAGGAATAATATTAAAAAAATTCAAGAAATAAACAATTTGCCCAAATATTACTCTATGAAAAATTAAATCATCAAGATGTCACATTAAAATGTTAATTTTTACAATAGTATTAACAAGAAACTTTTTTCAAATCAAGGATATTTGCATGAGATGACGATTACATCATTGATAATATTTTATTTTCAAATAAAAAATGTTGGTATCAAGTAAAAAATGTAGTTAGGATTGAAAATAATTACACCTATATTTATTTTTGACCATCCATGAAATAAACACTACTATGGAATATATTCAATGTTAATTACTTTTTGTTTATTTAAATTAACACTAGATTAATAAATAATTGACTTCCTTGTTTGCTAATCAATCTATCTTTGACAGCCTCATTTGTGATTAATCTGTGATTCTGTGCTCTTGTACATATTTACATAGATTTTCAGATTGCATTTCTATGGGACATTGCAATATCACCCTTTAACCTAAAACGAATTATCATAAAAACTTGCTTTTTGAGATATCACTTTCCTACTTTTCACCGCACAAACAGTAATATTATAACGAAATGTCTAAAAACAATATCAGATACGTTACAGCGGTCATTAGTAAATATTGATATATAATTCACAAGTGTGTCCAATTGTAGGTTGCTTATTACATAATAATAACGACTGTGGAATTAAAACGCAAAAAATTATGTACGAAATTAGAAATAAACATGGAAAAAGTTGCTTTGAAATAAATAATTTAGTGGCTTTCTCTCATGTCCCCGTTTTGTGGTGATATTATTTCAACTTCTTGCAAAGAAACAATTTATTCGCTGCTTAGTACCTATATCATGGCAACGTGAAAAATTCGTTGTTATTGTATTTTTAAAAGATGAAGATTCATTGTGTTAAGAGAAGCTTTCAGCCTTACAGCTCATATCTTAACTTCCTCACACATTACTAATATTATAATTCTATCTGAAATAACGAAGTTGATGTCCACTTCCGGTATAATCGGAAGTGCCACCATCTTGAAAATATACAACAAACACGTCTATACATGAATACGTCTAATGTGCGCTTTACACGGAACACCCTATATATATAATCATATATATATATATATATATATATATATATATATATATATATATATATATATATATATATATATATATATATATATATATATATAATCATATATATATATATATTTATTTTAATGATTTCTCAACCGAAATTATTAATCAGCTCTTGATAATGGGTTAGCAGCCCGAAACATATTTCGAGTAAATTAAAGTAATTTTTTTCACTTTGGACCTCCTTATGTAGGTAATATTAAATGAGTTATTGTTATACAAGAGCTGTTTAACAGAGTTCATTTTTTAATTAACTTATTCACGTTTTGTAATTGGTGAAAAACCTATTATACTATTGCAATTCCATCAATTGAATTATGTACATACATATATCATGAATATCTTTTTTTACTTATTCAGAAAATTTATTATTTATTCTTAAACTATAATGTCGTTACTAAGGATTTAGAATGTAATATTTTTTTCTTCTTATGTTTGGGCTCCTCCTTCTGCAGTCGAGGAATTTCGTAATAGGTTGCTGTGATCTGTTTTACGATGTTCAATTATTTCTATGGATATTACATGTTGATAGGTGTGTAAAGAGCCATTATAATATTGTGGTTTTCCATATAAGCCGTCTAACGGAATATTGAGAAATCATGTTTGCATGCTGTGCAGGTTATAATTTTATGAATATTATTGATTTTAGTCTCGAAATTATTCAATTGTTTAGTAGTTCCATTAGATCACAGTATGCCATGCAGGCATGCACACTCTCACGCTAATAAATGACGTTTCTGTTAAGTGGATGTCAAATTTAATAAGTTATTGACTTGCCAATATCGCAAAGTGGTACTTCACATGCTTAACATGTTTCACAGTGAGTAATTTCAGAAAAACAGTGTTTCCATTGAAAATATGATAAATCACCTCAAGACCTCTCAAAAATAGAACTAACTGTTGAGCTTAATTAAAAATGAAAAAATATCATTGTGAATTAAAACTTTTATTTTTCAAAATTATCATTATATTTTAGACGAGATATGTCGTGGGACATATAGATTGAAGAAAGTTCCTTTCACTATATATTATGTATTAGGGTACGTCCAAAATCAGACAATCGGCGCCGATAGTCGGCGTGCATATAATCCTTTTATTTTTCACTTGTATATTATTTGTTGATTTTACCTCAGATACGGTTGCTATAAATACACTCATTATGCCCTAGGGCGTAATGAGCGGACATAATGGATCATAACGCCCGCTAATTGTACGAGGAGAAATGAAGCAACTTCCATTGATTAAATACTTCATAATCGGCCTTGTCGTATACGACTCTGGATTTCTCCGGCAATGAATTATTCGCAGCTTTGGCTGCATTTTCTATGATATTCCTGGGTAAATTCATTTTCATTTCCATTATTTCTATAAGACTACACAAATAAAGCAGCAATGACATTCACTAAATATGATGACAAAAATATTCACAAACGTCAAAATATCAACAAATGTGAAATGACATGCCTACTATGAGAAGGACAATTGAAAGTAAAGGAGTAATGAACCGATTTTAAAATCGATTTTTCATTGTAAAATAATTTTTTCGTGAAAAATAAAATCTTGTATGCACCATGTGCGTTACTAGATCCTAACGCCCATCGGGCATTTATTGGAAAATTATTTCCCTTGTATTAGCTTAAGAATTTAAATTAATTTTGTAATCATTTCAAGAAATGTCCTATTCCGTATGGGTAAAAGGACAACAAAAGTTTATATACGTATATATGTATTACATATTATTTTTCTGTGCGTTT
This sequence comes from Cynegetis impunctata, assembly GCA_030704885.1. NCBI lineage: Eukaryota > Metazoa > Arthropoda > Insecta > Coleoptera > Coccinellidae > Cynegetis > Cynegetis impunctata. The sequence goes on from JARQZK010004339.1 coordinate 338,625, forward strand.
GTATGTCCCTCCTAAACGTCTGGACCGATTTCGAGTGGGCCCACTGGTTCTTTTAGATTCATAATGACGCTGCGATCTACCTCTAGATTTTCCGCATATCAAAATTATAACCCCAAAATCAGGACCGGATTAACCATTAGGCAGAGTAGGCAACTGCCTAGAGGCCCGCATCGACTAGGGGCTTGTGCACCAAGGAAAAAAAATTTCATCGAATGAATTTTATTTGAAAATTTGTATGAAATTCCTCAATAATATTATTGCTTTCTTTCAAAGAATGTTGTCAATTAATGAAATACTTCATACATACAGAACCATCTAGTATCGAGTAGTAGGACTAAAAAACTGTCTTCGTTCAACAAAATTTCAGAACCATTGTCGATAATGGCCATTGAAAATGATGTATTAGAAAGGGTCAACCGCAAAGATGTTTTAAACGATTTTGTTTCTAAAAAAGTTAGAAAACTTAATATTTAAACTTACTTTACTGTACAAAAGCAATAAATATCTTGCAAGTTGACTTTTTCCAATTTGTACTTCACAAAACCGTTTTCTTTCGTTGATTGTATTTTCTTACGTTTAACAAAATTAAATAAGCGCATCCCGTCTCATTTCTCTTTCCTAACCCATCATTCATAACTTATCTATAACCTATTCATTAAGACCATTTCATGATTTCAATAAAGCTAACGAGTCAGGTAAGGGGATGCTGCAACATCAAGTCAAAGTAACCATGTTGTTGCAATATCACATAAGACTTTGATTTGAAGTAACAGGATACCTGGAATCGATCATCTTTTTTACTTACATCCCTTTATGAACTTGAAAAGACCTGGGGCCCGGACAGAGTTGTTGCCTAGGGGCCTCGACAGGGTTAATCTGGCCCTGCCCAAAATGTTGATTTGATAAAGTTCTTTCTTTGTTTTGATATAATATATATATATATATATATATATATATATATATATATATATATATATATATATATATATATATATATATATATATATATATATATATATATATATATATATATATATATATATATAATTGTTAAGGTTAGACGACTGTCTAAGTTAAGGGAGAAAATGCTCAATCAGGTATGCAGTCTTAGGGCTGATTAAAAGAAAATTCTTGTTTCTGTTCAAGCTTTCGAGTCTTTATTGGCTCTTCATCAGGAACTCTACAATAATAATCATAAAGATACAAACAACATTAAGAATTCTTCTAAAAAGATATTACTTACGAAAAATGAGGTTGAACTCAACAGGTGGAAACCGTATAAACTTTTCGCCGACATCAAAAAGATAAGGTTAAAAAACCAATACGTGCCACAAAGTAAAATTAAATAATAACATGAGATAGTGTAAAATGACAAATTATAAAAGAAAACGTGAGAGAGGACCGTTAAAACTTTACTTAAAACGAAAAATGCGAGAAAGAACTCCCAATTGACAAGTGACGCAGCAGCGTGGGACGCCGTTAGTCGTCTATGGAAAATAAAACAGTTGACAGATCATTGCCAACCTTAAGCATTCGATGATTAGTAAGGTGTGCCAACCTATGAAAAATCACTATGAAACAGAATGGAGAAAAGAGTTTTCAGTTGGAGAAGGGAGGTTTAACAAATATGCATAAAAAACACTAAGATCAGCGATATCAGTCCTGGCATTCATAGCATTAGGTTCTCTCACGATGGAAGACATTTCCAGGAAACATCTCTTTTTTAAATTAGATTCATGCTCCAAGACACTAACACCACCATAATCAGGAATGTGATCCTCATCTAAAACGTGTTTTGATAAGGTGCAAGTAATTTTTGAATTTCTAATATCTCCCCTATGTGAGCAAATCCTGTCCTTAAGCTTCCGTTTAGTTTGACCAATATATTTGAGGTCGCATTGTGAACAAGGTATGCAATAAACCACATTGGATTGTTCTAAAATTGGGTCCCTATCTTTTAACTTTGAAAAAATACTATTAACAGTGAGTTGATTTTTGTAAGAAATATTAATGGAGAGAAATCTTGAAAAAATTTTTCTGAAATTGTGAACCATTGAATGAAAATACGGTAACGAAAAAAAGAATTTAGAGTTTTGTGATCTCAGATCAGGTGGAACATTGTCCGAAGGAAAAACGTCAATGGTAGCTCTCCCGAACAATAGTCCATATACCAACTTACTTGGATAACCGCTATTAACAAAAAGAAGTGCAAGTTTTTTTGTTAATAGCGGTTATCCAAGTAAGTTGGTATATGGACTATTGTTCGGGAGAGCTACCATTGACGTTTTTCCTTCGGACAATGTTCCACCTGATCTGAGATCACAAAACTCTAAATTCTTTTTTTCGTTACCGTATTTTCATTCAATGGTTCACAATTTCAGAAAAATTTTTTCAAGATTTCTCTCCATTAATATTTCTTACAAAAATCAACTCACTGTTAATAGTATTTTTTCAAAGTTAAAAGATAGGGACCCAATTTTAGAACAATCCAATGTGGTTTATTGCATACCTTGTTCACAATGCGACCTCAAATATATTGGTCAAACTAAACGGAAGCTTAAGGACAGGATTTGCTCACATAGGGGAGATATTAGAAATTCAAAAATTACTTGCACCTTATCAAAACACGTTTTAGATGAGGATCACATTCCTGATTATGGTGGTGTTAGTGTCTTGGAGCATGAGTCTAATTTTAAAAAGAGATGTTTCCTGGAAATGCCTTCCATCGTGAGAGAACTTAATGCTATGAATGCCAGGACTGATATCGCTGATCTTAGTGTTTTTTATGCATATTTGTTAAACCTCCCTTCTCCAACTGAAAACTCTTTTCTCCATTCTGTTTCATAGGGCGGGTTGTACGAAACAGCGTTCATCAGTAGATCAACTGAACTGTTAGTTACTGGTGATCTCAGTTCAAAAGAAAGCGCGTTGTTCCAACTCATATTGACTGTAGTTCAACTGATCGGCGATGATATGATTTTTATCTAATGTTGGTAGTTCTGTGAATAGAGAATATGCTATCCTTGGGGTTAATTTCATTGAATTATGAGCTGATTCTTAGTTTTAAAACGTCAATGGCTGATTCGTTGTGTTTCTGTGATTAAATTAAATAACGCTAACGCTTTTCGTCATAAACATAAACTTGGTTTGGTTATAAGTTACTAAGTTAGAATAATTGTTATAAACATGGGAGACTCCAGAAAATTCGCAAGAACCACAAATTTCACAGCGAAAGAAGAAAATGTGTTATTAAGTTTAGTGAAGAAGTATAAAGAATTAATAGAAAATAAGAAAACAGATACAAATACAAACAAAATAAAAGGTGATGCTTGGATGAACCTATCAAAGGAATACAATAGTGTATGTCCAGAATATCACAGAGATGTTAAAGCTTTACGAAACAAGTACGAAAACATAAAAAAAAGAACTAAGCAAAAGTATGCAGATCAAAAAAAATATATAACAGGTACAGGAGGTGGACCTGAGAAAGACATCGTTGTCACCACTGTAGATAATGATATCTATGAAATTATAGGGACACAATTAACAGGTCGTCCTTCAGAATTCGATGATGATACTGTAGCAGGTACCTATATTTTATATTGATTATTTAACTTTGTGTAACTATTTCATCATTTTTCCAGAAACCATTCAGATCACTACATCTGATTCAGATCTCTTTCAAATAACTATGGATACCAATTGTGACCTGCCTAGGGAAATGAAAGATGAGATGCAAACCGCCACGCCAACAAGTAGCAAGGGTCATAAAGAAGGAACTTGGGCAAAGTACACACCAGCCATGTTACAAGCTCCCAAAAATAAATATTTTAGTAGGCCAAATACTGATAATGAAGGAGGTCCTAGGAGAGCCGTTGGTAGGAATTCCCTAGGTTATAAGCTAGAAGAATGGACCTCTTCTAAAATTGCCATCATCTGAAATGCAGCAAAAGTGTTTCTTAGAGGAACATAATTTAAAACTGAATCATAATGAAGGAGCAGCATCAACATCAGTTTGCAGCTACAAGACAGAGATGCCGAAGAACGAAGCTGTCATTTAAAAAAGGAGCATGAAATGCGAATGGAGCTATTAGAGCTTGAAAAACAAGTGTTTATTAAAAAAAAATTAAATTAAAATATATTACTTGATGTAAAGTACAAACATTAACATTAAATAAATGGAAATAAAATGCATTAGTATTTTTATTTTAATTCTTATGGCTAGTTTATGTTTGAAACTGCTACTGACGATAAGAGCAGAGATAATAGGTAAGAGAGAAAATACAAACACACTTTTCAAAAAGAGCTAAGTATATATTGTCAACATTTAAACTGGTTTCTACTTTAGGTTTTAACAAATTTGGTAGAAATTGTATGAAACATAAACTTGCCCTTCAATAGTAGCAAAGTAAATAAAATTATAATAAATTGGCAAAATACTGTCGTTATTAGAGCACGCTAATATTAATCATTTAAAACATGATTATTGCCTCTATTGATTACACACATTAATTTACATTGTTTGTGAATATTATAGCAGCTTCTATTTCGTCCATTATTCAATTATAGGATCTTCATCATTTCATTTTGAATAGCAATATTGTGTAATACTGCACAAGTCTACAATAACAGCTTCCACTTTTTTCAATATTGAGGGCGAATTCCAACAAGCCAAAATAGGGAAAACGTCTGTTCCATATTCCAAATAACCTTTCTATTGGATTTCGAGTTCTAATTTGAGCTTCATTAAAACAAGATTTTCAGCTGGTGTCTGTGGATCAAACAGTGGGGTTTATTAAATATGGACTTATTGCATAGCCACTATCACCAACCAGGAAGTTATCTTCAAACTGTCCATCTTCAAAATCTGATCTCATTCTAGAATTTCTGAATATGTTAGAATCGTGTGAGGATCCTGGCCATCTAGCGAACATATTTCTTATTGTACATTTTTGAGTCGCCTACAACTTGTACATTTAAAGAAAAGAAACCTTTTCTATTTCTATAGTTGTTCTCATAAGGACCACCAGGACTTTGCAATTTGATGTGTGTGCAATCTATAGCACCAATGCACTTTGGAAATCTTCGCAATATCATAAAAACCTTGCCCTTGTCCAATGAGGTCTTCATCACTGGGCATTTTTATAAAATTTACGTTTTTAAAGAAGCTATAGCTCTAGTAACTTTGTGCACAATCCTACTGCAGTAGATTTTATCTACACCACACAACAAGTCACCAGTAACTTGCAAAAAACATCCGGTTGCCAAAAACCTCAATGTTAGAAAACACCATATCTTCAGGGGGTTACAGCAATGATTTCTGAAAATAAACATTGCAGTAAGAATACAACGACAATAAATGATAGTTGCAGTTTTTAAAATTAAGATGCTTACCTATCTGTCTTAGAAATAATATCTTACTTCTCTAATCTCATCATCAATTACAATTTGTACAAGCTTGTTTTGATAAACCGAAATCGAAATTTAAAAAATCCCGATCATTCCACTTTGTAAAATGATTTGGGCGTTTCTACTATACGTCTGTCTCAATCTCGGATTTTGTATGTTATCAATTAACTCCAAAAAATCTTCATCGTCAGTTAATTCTCCCAAAAAATTCATTTTGTACAATGCTTATATGTCAATAAAATGAAAGATCAAGCTTTGAACCACCGTTGATCCGACAATGCATCTGCGTTCAACTGATCTTGGTTATGAACTGTCGATCAACAGTGAACGAGGTTGGTACAACTTAATTTTGTCATTGAACCACAGTCAACATTGAACTGTTGGTGAACTTGAAATGTACAACTGGCCCATAGTGATTTTTCATGGGTTGGAACACCTTACTAATCATCGAATGCTTAAGGTTGGCAATGATCTGTCAACTGTTTTATTTTCCATAGACGACTAACGGCGTCCCACGCTGCTGCGTCACTTGTCAATTGGGAGTTCTTTCTCGCATTTTTCGTTTTAAGTAAAGTTTTAACGGTCCTCTCTCACGTTTTCTTTTATAATTTGTCATTTTACACTATCTCATGTTATTATTTAATTTTACTTTGTGACACGTATTGGTTTTTTAACCTTATCTTTTTGATGTCGGCGAAAAGTTTATACGGTTTCCACCTGTTGAGTTCAACCTCATTTTTCGTAAGTAATATCTTTTTAGAAGCATTCTTAATGTTGTTTGTATCTTTATGATTATTATTGTAGAGTTCCTGATGAAGAGCCAATAAAGACTCGAAAGCTTGAACAGAAACAAGAGTTTTCTTTTAATCAGCCCTAAGACTGCATACCTGATTAAGCATTTTCTCCCTATATATATATATATATATATATATATATATATATATATATTATATATATATATATATATATATATATATATATATATATATATATATATAGGTATATATATTGCATATATGTATATACTTATATTGTCTTTTTTTTAGCAAAAAAGTCTAAGTAACAATATAACACAGGCAAAAATAAAAACTCATGAAACTAGCACCCTTGAAGGGCTCATTTAATTTATAATTTTTTTAAATGAATTGGCCAACGTATTGTTCTTTATCTTACACGATGCGTTTGTTTAGCGCAAATAAATATTCATTTCCAATATATTTTCAATGTTGTTGAACCTATATATATTCTATGTGTACTTTTCTTGGACTTTAGGTTCTTGAATGAGGAATCATGAATAATCCTTCATTGGAAATTTTATCATATATTTTATTAAGACAACGTTCCTACTATTCAGTACTCTTCATCAGAATCAAAAACAATTAAGACTTCATTCAATCTGCTGTTATATTTGTCCCAAAGGATAAAAATTATTATATTACTTTTAAAATTTCCAGAAAATCAGACCCAATACAAAAAAGCTAAACACATGTTTGATACTTAATAACATTACGATGTTTTTTAATTTTTAATATTTATTTTTGGTTGCCTCCTGTTCAGTTGACTTCCATTTATATGATTAGAGTGTATCAGCAATCTTGTAATTAACTTTTAAATTAAGGAAAATGGTAATCCTACAGTTAATTTAGGATTAATTGCTGAAGAGAGCAATTAGTTACATGTTTGTACTGAAAAATAGGGCTCATTGCAAACCTTACTCCAAGAAAAATGGAATCATGGCGTTTCTTTCTTTATATTTACTTGAATCTGTGTGCTCGATTCATAAGTATTTTCATGCCTTACCCTTTGTGTCACAGCACGGGTATTCCACCAGATCTTCGGGCAGGGCCGGCCTAAGGCGAAAATTGCAAGTGTGCTAGACTCAAATTTTATGCCCCTGCCGGGGGGTCGTCTGGGGGGTATGGAAATTTTTGAAATTTAAGGTCCAAAAACACAGTTTTTGTGCACTTTTGCGCCTTGTAGAACATTAAACTCATGTATGACAATTTGATTCATTATTGATTGACTTGATATGTTCAGTACTCTTCCTTGCACTATAACCACTATTATGTCAAATAAACTAATGAAAGCTTAACTCTAGGTAACGTTGCAATGTTTTTATGCTTATACTTACTCTAAGAATAAATACCTAGCTAATGCGGAAATCACCACCCACCGGACCTAAGATAAATTTCCATATGTCATGCGTGAAAGAAAATAAAGCAACAGAACATAGTGAACCAATAATTACAGTACTCATTAATGGCGCAAACACAAAAAAAAATATGAACTATTAGGATGGTACATAGTCTATTTTATTATACATTTTATACAAGGGCTTTTCTTGCTTTCATTTCGGAGAATGAATTTACTATCTTAATTTCAGACGCCAACTGGCTAGAAATTGGTCAAGGGCATCAGACTTACTGTATTTCAGAACTCATTGGGGTAGCCGGGTAGATCTTCGGTTTTACCTTGAATTCTAACTGTAATAGTTTTAAGACAAAATTCCTTCTATAATCGGCGGCAAATCATAGGAAGCTTGGATTTTTAGCTGTGTGAATTAATTTTTCAATCCACAAACTGGCAACGACGCTGGGCGAGGGGTGTAGAGGGGAGTGTACAGCTGTTTACTGTCCAAGCTTCCAATGATATGCCGGCGAGTATAATTTAAATATTTCTGCCCAATATTTAAATCAGTTTCTAAAAACTTTACCAATTTATTATTTTTTTTTACAAACATTGGTCAATTTAATGCCCCTCCAAAAGGCTTGAGTGTGCGGCTGCATACTTCGCACACCCCTTAGACCTGCCCTGATTCTTACTTGTACTATAACCACTATTATGTCAAATATACTAATGAAAGCTTAACTCTAGGTAACGTTGCAATGATTTTTATGCTTATACTGCAATTACTAGCTAATGCAGGAATCACCGTCCACCGGACCTAAGATAAATTTCCATATGTCACGGGTAAAAGAAAATAAAGCAACAGAACATAGTGAACCAATAATAACAGTGTTTATTAATGGCGCAAACACAAAAAAAAATTATTAACTATTAGGATAGTACATAGTCACTTTCATTATATATTTTATACAAGGGCATTTCTTGCTTTCATTTCGGAGAATCAATTTACTATCTTAATTTCAGACGCCAATTGGCTAGAAAAGCAAAGCCGGGGGAGGGAGGCAGGAACTGTATTTCAGAACTCATTGGGGTAGCCGGGTAGATCTTCGGTTTTACCTTGAATTTTAACTGTAATAGTTCCAAGACAAAATTCCTTCTATAGTCGGCGGCAAATCATTGAAAGCTTGGGATTTTTAGCTGTGTGAATCAATTTTTCAATCCACAAACTGGAAACGACGCTGGGCGAGAGGCAGGCCCGTATCCAGAAATTCGTTTCGGGGGGGGGGGGCTCAAAGACGAAAATCACTCAAAAATGTGGACTTATTTGAATAAATTCAGGGTAAGGCGAATCACACATCAATCTCAAATCAGTACGTGACGTTTAATCTATTATTGTTTATTGTGCAAGAAAAAGATGCAGTACAAGGTGTACAATAAACAGCTACTATGATGTTTTAAAGAAGTTTCAGCATTTTTAATGTCTAACAAAAAATACTTGTTAATAGCAAAATAGATCAGAACTCATTTTTCAATAGAACACACACCTTAAAATAGTAATTTTCTCGATTTTTTCTTCGCCAAGCGGTCGAGGACTTCCTCCGGATCAACAACAGTATCCCAGTGAATTGACATCATCGCGAGTGGACTTAGCCTGTCGTGGCCCATCACACTACGAGGTAGAGTTTTTATCCTCTTCATTGTCGAAAATGATCTTTCGACACTAGCCGTTGTGACTGGAAGAGTAGCCATAACCTTGAGAAGAAGATTGATACCGCGAAAACATGTTCTGTCACAATACTCCAACAGTTTCAAAATTTCCGTCGACTAAAAAATCAAACTTCAAAGAATAGAAAATTCTATACTGAAGACTTTTCTGTGAAGAATATCGAATGGAAAAAATTTTCAAATTTCGGGATTTCGGGGGGGGCCCGGGCCTCTCCCCTGGATACGTGCCTGGCGAGAGGGAAGTGTACAGCTGTTTAGGGTCCAAGCTGGCAATAATATGCCAGCGAGTATAGTTGAAATATTTCTGCGCAATATTTAAATCAGTTTCTAAAAATTTGCCAAATTTATTATGTTTTTTTTTTACAAAAATTGGTCAATTTAATGCCCCTCCAAAAGGATTGAGTGTGCGGCTGCATACTTCGCACACCCCTTAGGCCGGCCCTGTTTTCGGGGACATCATGTTCACCTCCCACCTCTGGAGATGGAGAGTTACAAATGTGCAGGCACCCTTGAGTCAATGTAACAATTCAAGACTTTTACGCCTTTATTGCCATGCAATGAACCCAGTAGAGGATGTAAATGAAAAAATTCAATGCCCGCATCTAAATATTTCTGATCTGAAAAAAATATATGAGGGATTGATTTGTATGCGCAATAGTTTTGCACACTTTCGGAATTGTGTTTGAAAGAAAAACCTTCATAAGACGATGATCCTTTGCTTCCTCGGAATCGAGTATAATACCAAAGAAGAATGAAAACATCGAAGCCAGTTCTCCGCACACTTTCAAAACCCCGAAGGAATACTACTAACCTCTTTACATTGAAGTTTTTGAAAGGGTGCAATCTTGCATTACTGAGCGGTTTGCATCAACTGGACTCACACAGGGCATTGCAATTGACCAAGAGTATTTGCTATTAGTAAACAGAGGTGAAACAAAGTTTGAAAAATCAACTGATTTATTTTTATTATATTATATTACTTAAATATTTTCAAAGCAATAACTTTGAGATATTGTTTTCATTAAATGAACCCTCAGCCTTATTCCAAGTGAACTGAAATTAGCTATTTCACTCATTAAATCAAAGTGCTATTACTGTGCGATAGCAATATTTTATGTTTTATACTTTAAACTTGATAGTTGAGGCTTTATTCAAATATAATTTCAGTGTTTTCGGAGCTATGTATTCACTGCTCTGTAATAGTCTATAAGCATAATTATTTCTGTATTTTAAGAAAATACCGTGCGTGTTTATGTTTTGTTTTTCAATGCCAAAATATGTGTCAGGCTTCTCAAGTTTCCCGGAGTGTCGAGAGTTGAGGTTCGGTGTTCTAATGTTGATCATATGACTCTAAAATGCTTAAAAAAAATTTAAAACTCACTATGTTTCATCTAAAATTCAGAAAATTTCCTCCGGCAAGACCTCCAGTATGGGCCCCCCCAATATTTTTCATAAGTCGGCGCCTCTGCTTCCTTGTCCAATTTTCGGAAACAAACAAAATCTTATTTTCTTGATAGACCTTATTACTCTATAGATTATAGAGGACTACTATTCTGAGCATTGATTGATCGATATGACCAAATTGAATAACACAGGCATCAGCTTCGATTGAGGAGGATTTAATGCGAAGTTTGTATGTATTTCTAATAGAAATGTGGTGTGATTTTTGTTTATAGGTATTACATTGTTCTGTTTATTTTTTGATTGATGTTTATTTTTATGTTTTACATTATCTAGTTACTATTTTTTCGCTCTGTCAATAAAATGTATAATTTTAAGACAATAAAGCATATTAGATTTGATTAGTAAATCTCTTTTCATTAATAAGTCTGACTACTGGTTATATTATTTATCAAGTTGAATCTCAATTTCATTATCTTTTCAGTCATTGAATGGAATATCACAAACATAGACAACAGTGAGATCACAAATGTTATTTGATTATTTAATTTTTATTGTATTGTGTAGAAGATTAAGTTGACCGAAATTTCTACTTACGTGTTTAGTCGAGCAATAAAGCTTCTTCTTAGAATGCTCAGACATTGATTTCCCTGTTAAACCTAGTAAAGTGGAAGAAACCTGAATTGGCAATTAACTAACTTGTCAACACAAAAATCTTAAAAACCAGTGCAAACAAGTAATGATTGTATTTTTACATACTGGAAAATTTACACTGACTGACTTACATTAAATAGCGTTGAATTCTCCGGTCTCAAAAAACTTCTTCAATATAGTATTAAGAAAACAAACTTCTTCATTAAAATTATTCACAATTCTTCCAACAGTTATTAGTTAAGTCAAACATTGCACAAGTTGTCTCTTCCAGAACTTCGATTAACGAAAAAGAAATTTTTCATGAAAACCTACACAACAAAAATATTTTGTCCCGATAAATGTTTCAGAATATCAAGATCTTTTTGTATATTCTTATATTTATTTTTTTAAATAACTCGAAGTTGACACATGCAATTATGTATAACTGGTTTTAACATGTAATGATTTTTCGAAGATTAAATGATTCTAACTGAACAATAATTTTCAACAACAAAATATAATTAAGTATAATTTGTTTTTACATGTAATTATTCTTTAAATTTAATGACTAACTGAACAATTTTTTTTTGCGATATAAAATATAATTGGATATAAATATTGATATATTGGAAAACAATTTATTCACCTTCCAGATACACACTATGGAAAACTTAAAGCTACAATAACAGGCAACTTGCAGACACCGATCTAGTGTCCCAAAAACGAATGGTGAATTTCAAATATGACAATAATAATCATAATTTTAATAATAATCGTTATTACATCATGTAATATATAAAATAATGCATCATTTTTTATATTTACTTTTAAAAATAATTAATTTCAATACCTACTTAATTATGAAGACTTGATCGTTACAACTCAATTCCATCGAAAAAATTAACTGCGATTCATCTCACTAAATAAATATAACGGGTGCATCAATTGGATTGTGCGTCCCATGAATTAAAAAGAAAAATCGATATTGAATGGAACTGCAAATAAATACTAAATTTAACCAATATATTGTTATAAGAACAAATCTTCACAAGGATAATCTAACTACTTACAACTGAAAAGCGAATTGATGTTTTAGTACAAAAATTGGAAAATCAAATTTTCCTTCTTATAAAGTATATCTTGATAATATCCAAATGTACAAACACAATAAATTTAGTGAAAAACCTTCAAATATACAGAATAATAAAGTATAATTTTACTCAATATCACAAAAATTTATTGCTAAAAATCAACAAATAGTTATTCATTGATTAAAACCCACATATTATTGCAGTTTCTCAGAAATGATGATATAAACCCAGTTGAATTTTATGACAATTTGGTAACCTTGAACTGATGACTCATAACAGGATGTTTAATACTCGAATGTTTTCCACTAAATTTAAGAATATGTTCAGAATTCTTTCAAAATTTCACTTAATGCAATAACTATGTGCATGCTAAAATGGTTTTGTGCAGCTGACACTGACAATATTTAGAGGTTGACATATAATAGTATATAAAAAATATCTCGGGGAAAGTTAGTTGAAAAGTCTCCCTTTGATATATCAATTCTTAGATATTTTGGGATAACAATGAAATATTATATCCATGCAAAAATTATACATATACGATCTCACCATTTTTTTTCCAGGTAGATATTTTAATAAAGAATTTCATAAGTTGCCAAATAAAATTTATCAAAAAAAAAGGTGTCAGGGACTTTTCATCTGAACTATGTTTATTGATATAATACCAGAAATTTAGAGAAGAGAACTAAATGAAAATGTAAAGGGGTTTATTTTGTTAGTTTCATATATGATGCAGAAGCCCCCTCGAAATCGTTAAACACACAATAGATATTTTATAAAATTAGAATACATTACGGCTCAAAGCAACACACAACGATTCTTCCTCTTCTTCTTGACCTGTAGAGCGGCCCTAGTAGCTGTTTCGAATACTTCTCTTACGCCCTCCTTGCTTTTGGCAGAACATTCTAAGTATGCAAAGGCATTGATTTTCTCGGCCATAGAACGACCATCTTGGGGCTTTACTGGTTCCTGCCTCATTTTAGCTAATTCTTTCATGGTATTGGGATCGTTGCGTAAATCTTTCTTATTACCTACTAGGATAATTGGCACGTTGGGACAAAAATGTTTCACCTCCGGTGTCCACTTCTCAGGTATGTTTTCTAGGGAATCCGGTGAGTCCACCGAAAAGCACATAAGGATAACATCGGTGTCTGGATATGATAGAGGTCTAAGACGGTCGTAATCTTCCTGTCCGGCCGTATCCCAAAGTGCTAACTCAACCTGCTTAGCATCTACTTCTATGTCAGCCACATAATTTTCGAAAACTGTCGGCACGTACACTTCGGGAAACTGATCCTTGCTGAATACGATAAGTAGGCAAGTTTTGCCGCACGCACCGTCACCAACAATAACCAATTTTTTTCTAATCGCCGCCATGGGACCTACAAACAAAACATACGAGTCAACGCCTATTAACTAAGCAAAGATGGCGGACGTTAAATCATGATAATCCGGAACGGCGGGGATGGAAATGATGCAAATAAGGCTGACCTCACCTTTCACGGAGTCCTCTGATTGCGTACAACAACTAAACATTAAGATGCTGATACACAATAGGTGTAGAGTTTTTAGCTCTCTACACTATTTGCATTAACATTCGATTAAATTAACAACAGGTAATAATAAATACTACGAGTTATCATTTCTTCAAACACTAAAATCTAACATAGAATTCCATCATACTCTATACTCTATCTCCTGTCTGTGTAAAATAATTTCAGAAATTCTATGATTCAGTAAACGGTATAAGAAAGTGTTTAGCAAGAAGAAGTATATATCCTTGAGTACTCTGGATTGGAAGGAATAAAATTTCAAATCGGACTTATCTTTATCGTGTTGAATCTAATATGTTTCAAATATTTTGAATGTTGAACAAAACTAAATTTGAATTTACTACGTTTATTATCACAAAATATTTTGAAAAATTTAACACTGCGATTGCAATTTCGGTCACTAGACCATCATCGGGCAGATGATGGTCTAGTGACCGAAATTGCAATCGCAGTGTTAAATTTTTTAAAATATTTTGCGATAATAAACGTAGTAAATTCAAATTTAGTTTTGTTCATCATGTTAAATTATCACGTAGTAACGACGGATTCCATCAACTATTTTGAATGTAACTATTCCAATTTGATGTAAAGAAAGTTCTTTCCTTTAAAAATAATGAAAATACAATATTAGGTGCACAACGGTTCTTTGCGAAAACACGATTCTAATTTTTTAAAGATAATCGATCTCCTAAACAGCCTATTTGTATTCAATGATACTAAAAAAAGTGAAGATTAAATATAGATAACAAGTGCTCAGCCAATATTTGCATTTCACGGCATTTTTGTAGCTTAACATCGAAGATATAATGAGAAACAACAATGAATCAAGGATTAGGTATGCTCGAGTAATATGCGACATAAAATTTGCAAATAGTCGAAACGGTAGCATAAACAGTACTCAGTAGCATGTAAAAACCAAACGAATAATCAATGTAAAAATTTAGTATAATTATGAAAATTCACAATTTCAGTGAACATATCCTATATTTCTTCAAAAAAATCCCTTTTTGACATTCTTGAAATAATAGGATTAAATGAAAATACGGCTTAACTGGTTCTTTGTCCTGAATATTTATTTTGTGACATTTGGGTGATAATTAAATGAACAAGCTGAAACTAACTGAACGTTTTTGAAAGAGTTGAGGAAATTTTAGATAATTGGGAAAATATGAACGATCATTAGTCACAATCGAGGAGAGTGGCAGGAAAGTTATAAAAATAAATTTCACACTGTTAACATTCTGATATCAAATGAAAAATTATGTTAAAATATATCTTATGCCAACTTTCAATATTCACAATTAGTTTTCAAAACTTAAATAATGTTTCCTGAAATACATTTTTGAAGTCTCGTTTAACCTTAAGTTGAAGAATTTTTCATGTTCCTCATTCAGGATTTATTCGTGTTTATGTGATTACTCAAATTCTGTTTAAAATACTGAAAATTATAACACAACTACAAATGAATTTCATGCCGAATTGTCTGTTACTGAAATTTTTATCACCTCAATTATCTATATAAAACATATTGGAAATATCTTAACATGAAAACTGAGATTATTCATTCACATCTATTGTATTCTACAGGAAAAAAGGCAAATTGGTACTATACAAATGCTGGCTATTAGAGCTAAGCCATAGAGGGCTGGAAATATAAGCGCAAATAATCTATGTTTCTATTTCTGTGCTATTTTAATTCTGATGAGAATTTATACAGCCTTTTGCAGTTGTGTCGTTTGTCAAAATGGCTGATCAAGTAAGTAAAAATGTTATTTCATTATGTTTTAGGTAAATAATCACATTTCGCTAATCTCGTTCCGTTTCAGCAGAATATTAATCTTCTTATGAGTGTCAGAATTGTATTCTTGATATCTTTGATTGTGCTCGCTTTATAGTTGAAGTAGGGTAACCTATACCTTGCCGCACGTGGCTAGATAATCTTGTAGAGCATATGTAAATGAACATAATTAATTTTACAGAACGAAAGAGCATTCCAGAAGCAACCAACGGTTGCAATAGCACTCGCTTCTGTGAATCGCAAAAAGGGAGTTGGTGGTAAAAAGTCAAGAAAATCATTAAGATATCATCGTGAAGTCGGATTGGGATTTAAAACCCCTAGAGAGGTAGGCATTGCTATGTATTGACTAATTGTTGTTTCTTTATTTAGACAGAGAAAGCTTTTCAAAAACAACCTTCCATCTTCTACAACAAAAAAGGTGGAGCCAAGAAAAAGGACTTGAGACTGCACCGGAACATAGGATTAGGATTTAAAACTCCTCGTGAGGTTTGTTACCTTATTTTCAGGCTTTCAGGTGCTAGATCTTGGAGATCAGGTGGCTTCGGGTATTGCATGTTTGGTGATGGAGTATCTTCATAATTAAGTAACTTATTATTTAAATGTTAATTTATTTTGGTATATTTGATTCTGTGCAATTGTGGTTCAGTTTAAAAATTCCTATAGTGCTGATCATCGCTAACAAATTTTTCTATCTAAGGATTTATTTCATATGTGCTTTTTTTTATGCTTTTTTGTGAATGGTTCTGTTTGAAGTATAATTGAACTGATTTCTTGTTTAGAATGCTTCGCTTATCATAGCATCTAAACTACTGAATGTTTAAGTTTTTATAATAATGGGATTTGAAGTAAGAATGTGAAGATGTTCACTTAATAACAAACATGTAATTAAAAATACTGGATATAATAAAATTACGCTCTGCTTACTTACTAATATTGTTGATTAGTTATTATATACAAACTGGTGCGAGGTTTGGTGTAGTAAAAGATTACTAATACTTGCTGTGTAATACCTAAAAGTGTATGAAGTACAAGTTTATGTTTTTATATTATATATTTTGCTCACCATTCATGACTTGAAAATAATTTTGTTAACATGTTAAATTATTTATTCTCGAATTATTATATAAAACTTTCAGAAATCTTTTGAAATAATATGATGGATGTGCAACCATGAAATAATGTGAATCATATTTAGAAACTATGAAATGAATAAAAATTTCAATTAAACTACATCTTCGTACATTTTTATGCATATGCTTCTTTTATGGTTATTGTTGCTTATTAACTTATTGTACTAATTTTCTCTTTAAATTAATCAGTTGTTAATTAAATATTGGAAGTAAAAGTTGCTAACATCCATGATTCTTAAAAGATGATTTGTATCATTTTGGTGTTTATTTCAATTTTTTTCTCGCATTTTTTAGGCAATCGATGGAAATTACATCGATAAGAAATGCCCTTTTACTGGAAATGTGTCGATCCGTGGACGTATCCTCACCGGAGTAGTTCAGAAGATGAAGATGCAGAGGACCATCGTCATCCGTAGAGACTACCTGCATTACATCAGAAAATACAGCAGATTCGAAAAGAGGCATCGTAATATGTCTGTACACTTGTCTCCATGCTTCAGGTGAGAACTTTTTGCAGAGATGGCATATAAGTTCATATAAGTTACTAACTTATAATTTTAAGTACCGACTAATAATAATTGCAAAATCAATCTGCAAATCAGAAATACCAACTCAGCAGGTCTTATAAGCTGAAAATATTGAACTCTTGATGCTACTAGTTGTTCTTTACCTAGTTTTTTAGCTTACATTTCAAAAGACTTTCCATAGACATAGATTAAACTGTCTATTAAATGCACAAATAGCTAACAATAGCTCATATTATTGCTAATAGTTATTTCTTGTCCCACTGTGGGATGTCACGTACAAATATCTCTTAATGGGATAGTGGTATTGGATCAATTCATTTATAAACAATTGCTCAAATCCAAAGGACAATTTATCCAAAAACTATTTTTATTAATGATTTTCAAAAGCGGATTCTGCAATGCTTGAAATAAATTTTTCTATTTTCCACCACATTATTGCCATAACCAACAATAACACTATGAAAAGAACGCATTGCATTGTAATCTTAGCATGTTAGGTCTCACGATCTTCCTAAGTCTACCAAATATAAAAATTAGTATGATTTAACAGCAAACACAAAATCTTACACAACGTTTATTTTATTTTGTGTAATTCTTCTGTAGGAAGCAAAGGCTATGTCTTTTGATCCTCCTTGATATTCTAGAAAATTTTCATCTTATGAATGCTAGGGAAATAGTATATTGTATACCTAGGCGATAAAGTGGCATTTTTCAGGCCGAAAGAAGATATGGACAGGCGAGGCGCAGCCCAGTCTGGCCACTTCTTGAGGCCTGAAAAATCACTTTACTGCCATGGTTTACAAATGATTTGTTATCCTACAAAATAATTGTTGGTAAGATTTTTTCTATATAAATTTTATTACCTGCTTGGAGGCACACCACTCCATAAATAATTTTTATTGGAGGTTATATTTCGCTTTAGATTTATTCGGTAATAAGTCTAGCGTGACCTGGTTAGCTATAGGCGTCCGAAATTAAGATCGTAGCGCCGGAACGGCTAATATCGGTACTAGAGCATGGGAGATTAGCTGTTTGTTTACATTGGTTGTAATGGTATTTACGTTCATTTCGTTTTGAGTTTTCGAACGTTTATCGTCGTAATTTGTGTTTTTTTTTGGACTTTGTATTTTCCTGTGATATATTGTGTTTGGATTGAGGACAATTTTATCTCTGTTCAACAGTAGATAACCTACGTACATCAAGTTGAAATTTACACTGAGTTTTTATCATTGAACATGAAACTCAATAATAAAATAAAGTAGAGGACGAATAAATTAATTGGTTGAAGGAACTATGTATACCTCATGAAAAGGCTGTATTATAGAACACCTATTTATTTAAAAAATAAAAAACTTTCAAAACTTTCAAGAAAACATCTCTGACATGTCTACTTTCATTACGAACTGAAGAATTTTTGAGTATAATGGACAAAACTAAGTACTTACCAGCTAAACTGAAAGAAACAACATGAAATAAAAGAAGAATTAATATGAATACTCTGCTTGAATGGTTTGAACTTAATAAGTTATTATATTTTTTGAATTTTCCTGACGTACAACAGCTCTCCTAAAGGTACGGTAGACTTCTGAGAGTCTGGTTTTTTTGATAGAATCTCTGTTTTTCTGATTATATAATTGAATATTTTAGTTTTTACCTAGCTATAGAGTCCAGATTTATTTCATATTCTTGATGTTATGATAAGCTGTTATTTTCGTTGTGCAAATAAACATCATTTGTTATTATTATTTTAATAGTATCTCTGGTTGTTACATGAAAGAAAATACAATAATCTAGAATCTCTGGATGATGGCCCAGGTTCAGATTCCGATAAAAGTGGAACATTTTTCGTTAGAATAGCATTGGACTTCAAAAACTCTACGTTTTCGGTTAGCTGAAAATTGCACATCATTAGTTGGTATAATTCTATATGGAAAAATCCACAAACTTACTGCAGGGAAAATAATTATACTCAGTAAACTGTAAAGAACAACTCTCTTATGTTCAGACATTTTTTTTCAATCTTCAAGTTATGAATCCGCACCTTTCTTCTGTCCATCATTTCCTTGTTTCCCAACTTTGTTTGGAATGCAACTTTGAATTGTCCAGCTTTCGGAAAGGTATGTAAGCTATATTCGGTTTTTTTTGCCCAATATGAACAATAGAATACACAACAATAGTGATTCATCTCTTCTGAACGTTTGTAAACGATCCAAAATACAATTAAAACTCAACAACTTCTCATATAAAATACACGTAAACAGATGTAAACAAAGCAATCTATCTCCCATGCTCTAGTAATATTCGACACCGGTAGGGGGCGTATCGCTTATTATGTTTTCCCTATATCAGTTATTTCAGGTGGAGTGAGATACATTATTTCTTCTGATTCAGACTCCATAACTTAGAACAAATATCAAAATACGACAACTTATGATTGAATTGACAACTGCTAAATATTTATTTTTATACTGACGTTTAATTGTCTACTGGAGCGCCAGCTAGCGTGAAAACGTAAAAATTATTTTACCGCCTAGCCGAGAAAAGGTCTACTTTCTCGCCTCCGTAAAGCTGGTAAAATTCAACTTTCTTATAGTGTAGGATAAAAATAATTATTTGTCTGCAAAAGAACGTTTTTCAATCAATACTGGACATTTGTTTGAAAGGCATCAGTTTTAATTATTATTGGACTAAACATATAAAGAAAGGTAAACTGAACAACGTATTTTGATAAATTTGGATATTTTCTGTTTTAGGGATGTTGAAATTGGGGATGTAGTGACGATTGGTGAATGCCGACCTTTATCTAAAACTGTTAGATTCAATGTATTGAAAGTGACTAAAGGAAGTAGTGCTAAGAAGAGTTTCAGGAAGTTTTAATGTTCTTCTATAAATAAAATTTTTTAAAAATTCATATGTGATTTTATGTTTTTGATATTATTTTTTGGAAGCATTAATACAAAAGTAAAGGGAATCCTAGTGTGCAACATCAATGTCTTGAATATAGATGATCATCATTCTGTACAAATCGTTTTAATTATGGTATTGCATCACGAAACAGTTTTACTTTGGTACATTATCTTGAATTTGAAAACATTTGAAATATGTTCCATATTTTATTTTTTTAAATTTATTTATTTATCTTTATTCACGGGGCAAGCCCCATACATTAAAAATCACAATGTGTTTATGGCTAGAAGCCTACAAAAATACAAACTTGATTACATAAAAAAATATTAAGTTATTCAATTCATTCAAATTTTAACAATGATTTTGATAAATTTTTTATTTTGTACAACGAAAGTGTGTTTACCAGTCTACGATTTTATTACATAACATAAATATTGTATCAATAATTCTCTCTTTATCTCCCCGACGACAATTGTTAGGTTGAAAATCATAAACATTATGACGAAGGTTGCGGGGGGTACATAAAAATTAAATTGACTCAATATTTCAGGTTCATCAATTAAATTGACCAAAATTTTATACCCAAAGATCACATCAGCTCTAACCATAGCTGATTCAAAATTTGAGATTTGAAATCTCTGATAAAGGGGAACTAAATTGTGATCTGTAAACGGAATTCTCATTCCAGTTCTATACCCTGCATACCTAATAAATACTCTATTGAGAGATTCTAACTTTTTTATCTCCCTTATCTTTGGTTCTCCAAATAGGAGAAGCATACATAACTGTTGAATACACAAAGGAGAAATAAAGTTTTCTAAATGTTTCAATGTTGTTAAACTTATTCGTAAACCTCTTGAGAAAATAGATTTTCTTTTGACCTTTTAGAAAAGTAAATTCGTAGTGCTGCTTAAAAGATAATTTGTCATCAAAAATTACACCTAAATCTTTGGTAAAATTCACTTGATTTATAAGTTCATTACTAAGAGAATATGGAAGAAGCCAAATAGATCGTGATCTACCAAACCTAATGTGGAAGCATTTATTTACGTTGATATTCAATCCATTAGCTACACACCAATTATTAAAGCTATTTATGTCATATTGCAATTTATCCATATCCTCGTAGGAGGTGATTTCTCTAAAAATCGTCAGCGAACAACAAAATTTTACTATACAGGATTTGATCTATCACATCATTAATAAAAATGAGGAAGAATAAAGGGGCCAAATGAGTCCCCTGTCCTACTCCCGAAAGAACACTGATTGAAAAAGAGTAGACATTCCCGATTTTTACTATTTGTTTTCTATCATGAAGATAAGATGAAACCCATCGAAGGAGACTATCACTCATGCCATAGGCATATAGTTTTCGGAGTAAAAGTTCCAAATTCACTAGATCAAACGCTCTCGAAAGATCTGTATAAATAGAATCTACCACATAGCCAGAGTTTAGTTGCTTTACTAAGAATTCATGATAAACTGTTAAATTTGTAACAGTTGATCTGCCATCAATGAAACCATGTTGTTGCGGAACTATGAATCTCCGAAAATAACCGAAAATTTTGTGGTAGACAACAAAATCAAGCAGTTTAGCAAATACATTATAGTTATTTAACTTTTTAGTGAAGATTTTATTTTGTTTAAATTTTATATTTGAGCTATTGAACCTTGAGTTTTCATACCTAATTAAACAAGGTTAGCAGAGCTCCGTCACAAAGGTCATATTTTCCCCTCATTTTCGTTCTTTTTTAGATAAAAGTTTACCCCCTTAGTTAATTTTGGCTGGACTAATAAAGCATAACCTTAAATAGTACAAAAAAAAAACAGGAATTTCACATTAAAGGGGCAGCATTTAGGAAAAGTAAAATATTCACAAGAGAGAGCATGTAAATAAATTGCATGGGGGCAGATGTGTTGCAGAATATTTTCTTCAATCTAAAGAGAGAGAATTCGATGATTCTGTAATCAAATTTGAATAAAGTTAAAACTTTAAAATGAAACACACTCGGCTTAAGTTTCACTATATAAAAATATTTAGATACTGTATTTAGCAGCAAAGGATAGTCGACGTGTTTCGAGTTATGAACTCGTTATCAAGACTGACTACAGAAGAGTATTACATATTATTTTATAAATCAGACAAAAGCATAGGCGATACTTGAAAATCAATTTGTTCGTTAACAATGGGTACTTTACTATTATGGGCGGAACTTATTTCAAGTAGGTCAAGGCGCTTTCCTTTGTTGCCTAAATGCAACAATTGGGTTTTGTTGAAATCCAGGAAATGATTAGATTTTATACAATGTTCGCGGTATTTTCATTTTGTAAAATTGATTTTTTATGTTCTTCAACACGAATGTTTATATTCCTTCCTGTTGGTCCAATATAGAAAGCAGGACATTCATCGCAAAATATTTTGTAAACACCTCTGTTTTCTCCGATGTCAGATTTTCCTTTATTACTGACCAAGAATGACTTCAAGTTTATTTTATTGAAGTCATTATTGGTCAATAATAAAGAAAAATCTGACATCGGAGAAAAAAGTGGTGTTTACAAAATATTTGCATTCAGGCAACAAAGGAAAGCGCCTTGACCTTCTTGAAATAAGTCCGCCCATAATAGTAAATTATCCCTTGTAAACGAACAAATTGATTTTCAGGTATCACCTTTGCTTTTGTCTGTTTTAGTAAATGAGATGTAATAGTCTCATGTAGTCAGTCTTGATAATGAGTTCATAACTCGAAACATGTCGACTATCCTTCACTGCTAAATACCGTATATAAATATTTTCATTTAGTGAAACCTGAGCCAAGCGTGTTTTATTTTAAAGTTTAAACTTTATTCTTTATGATGTTTCACCAAGTGATGTGGAAGAATTCAATCTCACGTTCCAAATTTCAACCGAGTTACGATCCGCCACTGGGATCTCACGGTAGAAGACACTGGGAAGTGTCAATGTAGCAGTATCATCTTTCCATTCCCAGAACTCATCCTATGCTTCAGATACTTGGGAACAAGGGTTCATCAGTTTCATTATTATATTCATTCTTAACTTAGCCTTGGTTAAAGAACCATTACATATATTATAATTTAGATTTAATTCCCATATTGTAACAAGTTAATAAAGTCTTCTTTTTAAAAATCGAATTCACATTGCCAAATCTATAACTACCGTCTATATTATGCTGTGGATATGTGAAATACAAGAAATCCCTAAATAAAAAATTTAACACCGCCAAACGGAATTTCCCTTAGATTATTTTGATAAATTTCATTCAATTGGGATGGAAGGGGTAAACAAATCCTTTAGAGACCAGTTTCTTTTGATTCAAGAAGCTCAGAAGGCTGAATTTTAGATATGTTGTTCATAAAAGATTTCTACATATTTTGTCACCGGTTTGAAAAAATTCTGGTCTAACATGGTAATGGCATTCTTAGTCATAATTTTCAATGATTTCAAAAGGGCGCTCCTTTAGTTTTGTTCACTAATTTTTTTATTTTCGAGTTATTTGGATCAATAAAATGATTATTCCTGATAAAATGTTCAAAATTTGCCTATTACCATTGGCTTGATAGGTTTTGGAACACAAGTCGTCTTTAAATCACCAAGCTAGTTGTCTACCACAAGTTTTTCTCATGGCTTAGGTAAGTCACCCATGAATACTCACCAAGGCAAATACTGGGTCAGTTTTAACCCTCTCGCTCACCTTGTCCTCAGTTGAGGACAACCTACTTTGGATTTTTTCCTATGAAGTACCGCTTGTTCTTACTCCTCTGTCACATTGTCCTCAGTTGTGAACATCATATTCTTCCAAATGAATATATGTGCTGCCATCTTCATGCTGATCAAAAAAATAATCATGCATTTGAAATATGGGATTCCGTAGGGTAGCTATGACAGCAGTGTAGCGCTCTACTGTTTATTTTTTTGTTGGCTATATTCGTTAGACCATGTGATTGAAAACTGTTTATGTTCAAATTAAGTGTAGACTTGTTCCAAAGCTGATTTTTGTGCATACTGTAATCAGCGATTTTCGAAAGTGTGGCGTACTAGTTTGAGGACATTGTGAACTAGCGGTAAAGGCAACATCTAGGTGAATATAACAGCACTTTCATTTCAATTCTGCAAAAGTTAAATTTGATCCACTTTAGTACTTCGAAAATGGGCGGAAAAATAATATAAATATATTTAATAAAATAAATATTGGAACATATTGATATTTTACCATCTAAAAATATTTCTGAATTTTTTTTTTCCTCCATCAGCTCATGATGTCCTCAATTGGGGACATGTCATAGTGACCAAACGGAGCATTTTGAAAATCTGAATTTAACATCAAAAATTTTCAAAAAATCATAAGTTCCATTACAGTAAATTTCAGATTTTTCGCTCCAATAGTTTTAATTCGTGACCGAGAGGGTTAACCTCTGAACCACACCTCACCTCCTAACCATAATTCAAGCAGCCTGCCTGAAAGATACATGTAGTATCTTGCATAAGAATGAGATAGTATACCAAAAAATATATATGAAATTCTCATTATTATCGGAGTATTTGAAATAATTAAAATGAAAAGAATATGCAGGAATCAAATATTCTAGACAATCTCAATATCTTGAAAGTTGATAATGAATAACTATGTAAAAAAAATACTTTTAATTTAAATAGGCATCAGTGTCACATAATTTACATGTATTGTAGCCCCTGAAGGACCAAATTCAATAAAATACTCTCTTCAACAATATAAAATTATTGCTGTTCTTCCTTCTTCGACAAATTATATGAATCAATTTGTTAAATTGTAAATATAAGTGCATTTGGTAATAAATATTAAGTAATCCATGGAATGCCACATTCAGAATAGAATGGATAGAGAGCTTATCATTCAAATCAGTCAGTTTGGTAAATAATTTTTCATTAAACAAATACCATTTTAGCCTCTTTTTTGCAATACTCTACTACTGCATAAATAACATGAAGTCTTCTATCTATTGCATTTAAATGATCTTCCATTAAAAAATTGTTGACATCTGGCATTTGTTTGAGGTAAAAACTTAATCTATGACCATTAAGATTCAATAATTTTGTCCATGTCTTCCATCTCAACCTGCAGAGAAAATATGAGTAAATAAAAGATATTCATTGTTTTCCTTTTTGATATTCACCTAAGGCAAAATGTACATTAATAAAGAAAGCAATTGTTTACTTTTTCATATTGATATTGCCTGCAAAAGAGTTTATTTGTGAAATAAATATTATTGACCAGTATATCCTATAAGAACTTTCAAGGGTCAAGTAAGTTTTTGTGTTTCATAATTTAAAAAAAGTTTTGTTTCAATGTTTTTTAAAATTATGTTAAAGTATGAAACTAACTTACATGCAACATTGATAAAGGGGTGCCAATATATCAACAAAATCCCGGTGTGGATTTCCTAAACCTTTTCCATTGTCCAACAATAGCAGTTTGTCTCCCATCATTTCAAAATGGTGTCTATCACCATTCTGGATGAAAAAGTCAAAAACTGCGATGTCTATAATTTCTAGTAAACGATTTTGTGTAAGACTGTTTTTAACTATCCTAAAAAAAAATAAGAAAAGGATATTTCACTAATGAAATATTGAAGAATAAAGTATACACTTTAAAATAAAAACAATTGGCTTATGTTTCACAATATAAAAAATATTTAGATACTGTATTTAGCAGTAACGAAAAGTCGACATGTTTCGAGTTATGAACTCATTATCAAGACTGACTACAGGAGAGTATTGCATCCTAATTTATAAAACAGACAAAAGCAAAGGTGATACCTGAAAATCAATTAGTTCGTTTACAAGGGGTAATTGACTGTTATGGGCGGAACTTATTTCGAGAATTTCAAGAAGGTCAAGGCGCTTTCCTTTGTTACCTGAATGTAACAATTTGGTTTTGTTGAAATCCAGGAAGTGATTGAATTTTATACAATGCTCAGATAAGCCAGTGGTATTTTTGTTTTGTAAAATTGACTTTTTATGTTCTTCAACACGAATATTTATATTCCTTCCTGTCTGTCCAATATAGAAAGCAGGACATTCGTCGCAAAATATTTTCTATATTGGACAGACACGAAGGAATATAAATATTCGTGTTGAAGAAGATAAAAAGTCAATTTTACAAAACAAAAATACCACTGGCTTCTCTGAGCATTGTATAAAATTCAATCACTTCCTGGATTTCAACAAAACCAAATTGTTACATTCAGGTAACAAAGGAAAGTGCCTTGACCTTCTTGAAATTCTCGAAATAAGTTCCGCCCATAATAGTCAATTACCCCTTGTAAACGAACAAATTGATTTTCAGGTATCACCTTTGCTTTTGTCTGTTCTATAAAATAGCATGTAATACTCTCCTGTAGTCAGTCTTGATCAATCAATCAAATCAAATCAATCAAATTCTTTATTGATGTTAATACAATACAATGGTTTGTTTACATAAGTCAATCAAAAATCAATAAAATCTTAAAATTACCACATCTGCCAAAATCTTACATCAATCCAAAACACAAGTACAAGTTAAAAACAGTAGAAAATCTATCCAATTAAACTCCAATAAACTGTCATTAAGATGGTAACACACAAACCAAAAGTAAGACAACACAAACGCAAACTAAAGGCATTTTAAAACTTATAAATTTATAAATTACCGAAGCCTGAAACAAAGTACTCCTCAAAAGTATAAAAAGCACTGTTAATTAAGAATGTTTTGATTTTAGTCTTAAAGTATCTGATGTCAAGTGTTTTAACTTGTGGAGGTAGTTTATTAAAAAAGCTTATTCCAAGGTATCTAGTGCCATCTCTCGTCCTCCCAAGGCGGCCAAAGTCAGGCACCAAATCCTCATTATTCCTTGTAGGATAATCATGAATGTCCCGATGGGTTCTATAGAGATGAAGATTTTGTTTAATGTACAATAGACATTCTAGTATATATATAGATGGCAGGGTAAGGATTCCCAGAGATATAAAGCTCCGACGACAATCGTCTCTATAACCCAGTCCACACATAATGCGAACACATTTACGTTGCTGTCCAAAGACTTTTTCCATATGACAGGAATGTCCCCACGACAAAATGGCATATGATATATTTGAGTGGAAGTATCCATGATAAGCCATCAGAACAGTCCGCCTCGAAGTCACCTTCACAAGATTTCGAAACAAAAAGAGGTATTGAGAAAGCTTTTTAGACAGATGGATGACATGATTTTCCCAGGTGAGCCCTGGATCCAGATAGACCCCAAGAAACCTAACTTCCCCAGCACAGCTCGCCAAAAGCGGATGATCACTCTGTGTCCTCCTAAGTGTAAAGTTCATAATCTGCGATTTTGAGCTATTGAGAGATAATTTATTGCACAAGAACCACTCAAGTATGTCCCTTTCTGTGTATTCGATACCAATGTTATAAATCTCAGATGGATGATAGCTCTGATAATATGTGGTGTCATCAGCGAATAAAACAGTGCTAGCTTTCCGCT
The DNA here is from genome assembly GCA_030704885.1 of Cynegetis impunctata. Classification (NCBI taxonomy): domain Eukaryota; kingdom Metazoa; phylum Arthropoda; class Insecta; order Coleoptera; family Coccinellidae; genus Cynegetis; species Cynegetis impunctata. The sequence continues at coordinate 366,438 of JARQZK010004339.1, forward strand.
GGCAATAGGCAAGATCATTTATGTACACAAGAAAATGATAATGAGTTTATTGAAAATTTAGATCGCATATGTATTGATAGTGTTGACATTTTTAGAAATAAAAGTATTGTCATAATTACATTTTTTCTTTAAGCCATTTATACGTATCTTTCCATTATATATCCTTGTAAGAAACATAAACTTCACCGGGTAGGTTCAGTTTTACGTATTTTGAACAGAGTTCATAACTCGAAACATGTCGACTTTTCGTTACTGCTAAATACAGTATCTAAATATTTTTTATATTGTGAAACATAAGCCAAGTGTGTTTAATTTTAAAGTTTATACTTTATTCTTTATGATGTTTCACCAAGTGATGTGCGAGAATTCAATCTCAGTTATGAAATAATGAAATACAGATCATGAAATTTTAGCTTGTTATGTTCAAATTTTTCAAATGATATGATGAATTTGAATGACATGAACTATTATAATGAAATCATTTTTATACCAAGTTATTTCTCATATTAGGGTAGAAAATTATGATGAATATAGATACTTTTTTAGGAAGCAAATACCATTAAGAACAATATAAATATTACTTGAGTATTTAGTTCAGTTTGGAATAAATTATTCAGCATATCATTTTTTCTATTTAATAAAAAATTATGTATTTCAATTCCCCATACACCGGGACTGCATTAATCAATTCAGACTAAAATCCCGTAAACCAGCATGGAGAATCGGAGAGCAGCTGGTAAGAGACAACTTCGACATCGGAGACGCCTGGCGCTGGGAGTGGAATACATCTAACCCCGACGTAAATGGACTGATACCAGACCCAACTGAGCGACCCGATGGTTTTGACCTGCCTAGAAGATCCTGGACATCTCTTAATCGGTTGAGAACTGGCCATGGCCTGTGTAACTTCTGGAGGCATAAATGGGGGATGGCCGATAGCCCCGACTGCGACTGCGGACACCCCTCCCAGACACTGCACCATATTGCCACTGAGTGTCCTTTGAGAAGATTCTCGGGAACCATAGGGGAGCTCCATCTGCTCAAGGGAGGCGCAACTGAATGGCTGAGTGGACTGGATATCTACCCATAGTTGACTGAGACCACCTTACCACTTTCTCAATTGTGTTCTCATACATTCTATGTTTTACTTTGTTCGTTTCAGTTACTTGCTTTGTTTGTGTTATATTTAACTTGTTTATACTCTGTATGTATACCGTTTATACTGTTTATACCGTTTTACACATGTATATATGTTTTTTAAAACAGCTGTATTCCTGCCATACGAAATAAATAAATAATTTAAAAATCGATTTCTGAGGAAATTTATTCTAGACACTCACTTGCAATATGCTTCATCTTGTTCCCATTGAGCTTTCTTCCCATTTTTGTAAGTTCTCACCCAAGGGGATCTCATAACTTTAAAACTAGACTTAATATTAAATATCACAACTCCCATCAGAGTATCATATTGATCAGCACAAATGGCATCCTTTTTAGAACAATAATAACACTTTCCATATACACAAGTTCTATTTTTTAATGTAATTGTTGTGTCTAAAAAACGTTTAGAGGCAACTGGCAATATTTCATCTTTCAAGTTTAATTTTCTCTCAACACAAAATGGAGTGAATGGTAGATTCAAAATGATTGATAAGTAAAATGCAACAATCTCTGAGGTATGTCTATCTTTTCCTCCGTAAACAGGACCTTCAACTATCTTATCCTTTTTATACCATTTTGGTTTGAATATGACTTCTTGGTTTCCCTAAAAGATGAAGCATTCTATGTTAAATCTTGAGCAATAAAAAACTTAAATAATTCTCACTTGTAAAGTAAGAAGGAATTTCAGTTGCGTTCCTCTTCCATCTAAGTCAGCTTTGATGATTGAGGCATATTTCAATGCACCGCATACTTTACCAATTTCTTCATGAACTGGATTTACAATATGTTTTTTTGATACCCAGGAATTTGCCAACTCCCATAAATATGTTACATTTTCCAGTTCATAGTACTTCCTAATATTCTGAATGAAAATGTGAGTATTGTTATCGATAGTTAGTTTAGTTTTCCCATACGTTAAAGGAAGATTTTTTGAAATTAGTATGATTTTATCCTGTACACTTAAATTATGAAAAGTTTTCAAATCTATATTTTTAGGTTCAGTTAACTTGACATAAAACAAGCAATTCGTTAAAATTATGATGGACAGAAGTATAGAGAATATCAGTAAAGTAAATTTTTTAGTATACTTCATTTAAGATTGGCAGTTGAATTTTTTCTCTATTTATACTGATTAGGACTTATTTTGCCAAAGACTATTGAAAACTTCTAATAAATCATTATGAAAAAAAATTTTATGTAAACATGTATTTATGTTTTGTAATTATTATACCCATGCAATGAAATTACTGTTGAAAAAAAAACATTTTCAAATATTTTAGTTTCAGTTCTACTTAACGTCTTCCATTTTCCGTAACCTCTAAATTCTGACATTACTTACAAACCACAAAAGTACACATTATTTTTTCTTCTTCTTCTCAATAGTGATTTGCGACTCCGAGTAGCAGCTACCCACTCGGAGAAGAATTCCTTAATGGACTCAGCTTTATGATCTATAAATACAATCTTCGTTATTGTTATTGAAACTTAGAAGTGGTTCCTTGGTGACTGGAAGAGGCTAGGCGAACCTTTACCACTGGCTCTTCATAATTCAATAATTCGATTAAAATATAATATGTTATCTTCCTCTTTGTCAAATTAATAGGAAATTTTATGCTTCGACAAATGAGAACATATAAATTTTCAACACATATTTATCACATTTTTACCTCTAAATCTAGAAGGATTCAGAGATTCAGCGTGCTGAATTTGACGCTCAACCTCGGAATTATTCTATTTTCGATGTATTTATGTTTGAATTACAACAGGGTCTTGCTGTTTTTTCCTTTTGTAGAGAAGAAAATTTGACAAAAATACAATCTGATGAAAATCAAAAATGCCAGATATTTAATGAATTGAATAAATTATTATGTCCATTGAATTTGAGTGAAATTCGTTCATTTCTGATAATTTTGTTTTCAGTATGTAAATGAATAGTTTGAAGAATTTGTCTGGAAAGAGATCTATGTTTTAAACGCAAAGGAAACTTGAATATTTATAAGAGATTATCAAATTCTAATTTTTGTTCAAGTTGTTGTTGTAATGATTGTTTTTATAGATATTTTGTAATAGTATATTGTGAAAATTTAAATTATTTTCTCAGTTCTATAAAATATTTGCAATCTACAGAAAAAATGTAACCAGTCATGGAAATTCATTTTCAGGACAGGGTGCTTAATATCGGAACACATCAAAGTCTTGGTGTCCGATAGGGTTAGTTAGAATTTTACGTCAGATGTCAGATATCGACCACCAGCTGTTTCCTTGTTGTTAGAAGTGAACAAAAGTCAAGGGAAAATACTATGTTGAAAACGAAAATAGAGTGACGAAGTGCTAGTGCGATAGTGACGTTTGAGGTCATTTTAATCATTGTGTTCTTGCAACAACACTTGATCAATACCAAAAAATTAACTGTAAGCTCTACCATATCGAGTTCCGTTGAAATTTTCAGTTTTTCGATCAGTTCCCAACGAACTAAGATTTAATTTTGTGTTCAGTGTAATGGCGTCGTAGTCGAGGCGAGAACAACATTTCGATTTCGAAATATCGCTTTGTTCGTGTTTTTTACGCACGATGGCTACTAAAGCAACAAGCAGTGCTCTGCGAGCTCTGGCTGTAGAATATAAGAGTTTACAAGAAGAACCCGTGGAAGGTTTTCGAGTTAAATTGGTTAATGATGACAATCTTTTTGAATGGGAAGTTGCTATTTTTGGACCCCCGGATACGCTTTATATGGGGGGTTGTTTCAAGGTAGGATTTTTTAAATTGCTTTGTTTCACGCATTGTCATGAGAAACTGAATTAATTGATAATTCTGTATAATGTTCTTCAATTAATTTTCATCCTTTGTGCAATTTGGATTTATTTATTGCATTTGTAATTAATGTTTTTTTATTTGCAGGCTAGAATGAAATTTCCTTCAGATTATCCATATTCACCACCATCAATTAGATTCTTAACTAAAGTATGGCACCCAAATGTATATGAGGTGAGTTTCAATAATAATATATGACTTTCCAACAGGTGTTTTTATTGTTTTTTTTTTGTTAGAAAAAGTTTTTTCAGTAATAAGTCATTTACTGAAAATAATATTATTTTCTGTAGGAATATGAATGGGAATGAATCAGGAAAATTGTTCTGGATATTTGAGGTCCATTTACAAGGTTAACATGACTAAGAAAAAGTTTTCTTTATGTGTACAATTATAGCAGTTATTACTCATTGGTCAGTTTTGAAAAATTTTGAATTCTATATTTTTGAAGTCCATTGATGATTCATTAAATTATCAACAAGATTTTTGAAAAAATGGTGCTATTTTGAGGTTGGCATATAATTTTTTTAATTTGTCAACTATACATTCCTTAATTGTTATGATTCTTCATCAATCAAACTTTATTTGATCTATTATGTAACCTAAATCTTATAATTAAATTTAAATCAAATTCCATATGTTAGAAGATAATTTATCATTTGATTTGATTTTTGTAGCAATATTGCATCATTAATTTATTTTCTTATCAAAGTTCTGTAATAGATAAAACCAATTGCAATGAATCTACAATTTACCAATGGTCGATTATAATTCATGAAAAAATGTATTATCAGTTTCCTGTGCATAAAACCCTAACCAAGTGAAGAACTCCATATTTTAACATTACTGATTATACGAGTCACAATTTTAAATTTTCCCGGATATAAATTCAATGAAGCATTTCTTTATATACTAGCTTTGAATATGTATTGTGTTTTGTGATACAATATGTGTTCTATCTAATTTTTGTTCAATAATCTGAATTAAATTAAACTATCTTCCAACTACGATAATCTGAACAATGCTTAATTCTAAATAACATTCTTATTGTTGAAAAAACTACCAAAATAATTGTTTATTTGAATATTTTTTGTATACAAATTAAATTAAGTGTGTTTAATGCTTTAGTATATTTTTTTTTCTTTAAATTCAATCTTTTGAATTAAGTTCCAATTGACTATCCATTTATTCACTGATGGTGACAATGACAAATTCTATTCTATAGGCATCTGAAAATCAGAATGCAGTGCCAATGTGGCTAGTCATAGAACTATAAATATTGACATTGGAATATTTATGTTGTATTTGTTGTGTGTTTATTTGTGTTTTTGAAATATAATTTCACCATAAATATAAAGCTCTTTCAGGCTTCTTTCGTGAACAAGTGTGTTACTGTGTATGTATTCTCATTGCTATTGAGGCGGTAGGTGATTATCATCAATTGTTTTGTAGCCAAATTGAGAGAAATCTTAGGTTAGATCATGAGATGAATATGTTAATTCTCTGATTGACTCGTTCAATATGTACTCTAGCAGCTGCTATTTTGGCATTCAACAATGCTTCTTCTGTAGTCAACTGTTTTTTGTCTTTCAAAAATGCATGATCAACTTTATTTTAAACTGTTGACAAATATCATCTATCAAGAAACCTTTGTCCACCATAATAGCATCCTGTGAACTCTCTAACTTTAAAATTAAGTCACTTTGTTGGAAAATCGTTTCATCAGATGCTCTTCCTCCATATGGTTCACTAATATAAGTAATTAAACCTCCAGGAGAAACACCTGTCATGAATTTCACTGTGTTATTAGATTTATACTGAGAGTAAAACCTGATCCTACAGCAAAGGCACTTTGGTTTCTGTATAAAAATTTCTGTACAGTCTAAGATGATTCAAGTATTTTGAAAACTTTCAAAAAATTTTGGCATGTTTTTCTGTATTTCAGAATATTCTGGGAATCTTATGACACAACTAAGAACTCTACTCATAATGGGTAGCATTTCATAAATATATTTTTGGCATAATTCTTGTGAAATGCCAAATAAAAGAGATGTCATATATGTATGGTCACATTTCAATTTTGTCAATACTAAAACAATACGCTGTTTGATTGTTAATCTATGTGACCGTTGATCACTGTAGAAAGATTTTACTGCTTTTACTATTGTATCTAATGGTTTTATATTATTGAGACCAGTGAAACTGTTTAGAGCACTATCTGTAAGTAGTTATCAGATCACACAAAGTAGAGACTTTAGGAGTATTCCTTTTTCCCTTCTACACAAACAAGATATTTATCACCAGCTGGAGGAAAAGCATGGAAATTCACATTTGAACATTTCTTTTCCCAGGAAGAACACTGAGGAACTGAACAATAACGATTCGAACGACTCATAGCTTTCAAAATGATTGCAAATAATAAATATTTGTAAAAAATCACGCAAACACAAACACAAAACAAAGGAGAACGTAAGAACTATGTCAAGATTTTTAGTTATGCTGATTGTCACCAGGCGGCGTAGCGGCCGTAGCGATTATTTTAATTCGTCTATTTGAAATATATAAAATTGATGTACTTAGTTTCTAAAATTTTTGATAGAAGATGGTATAATAAGGAATAACAATAAGAAATGAAGTTATAGTATGAATGGTAGGAACTCGTATAAACTACACGCATTGTGGAATATATTTTGCAGGGGGTAATGAATTAAGTGTATTTGTTCGTTCCATAAGTTATCAGAATCCTTATACCTGTCAATTTCTAGTACTTCCCAAAATTTCAATTTCAATCTTATGAATTATTAGAATAAGAAAAATCTCATATTGTTTTTGAGACAGGTCATTGATTCTCTTTCTGAAGTTTATATGTAGTCTACCTGTATTTATTGTTCTTTATATATTGGACTAAATAGTTGTTTGTGTGGTGAGCGATGTGGATATTATAATGGAAAAAAATTTATGTGTTTTTCAATAAGTTCACAATATAAGTTGAACTATTGAATTTCTTATCAGTATTTTTGGAAAGAGAAAAAAAATAGTTTCATTGCTAAATTAAAATAATTTGAATTTTCGTGTCTTCGTGCAAATAAGGGGGCATCCATTAATTACGTGGGGGGGGGCGTTCAAGTATTACGTAACGCAATTTGGGGGGAGGGGGGTCTTGTAAAACGTTACGATGCGTTACAGGGGCGGGAGGGGGATTCGAACAACGCGCTACGTAACATTGATTTTTATTGAAATATAAAAATACAGAATTTGAATCTCCGAAGTTGTTAACTCTTTTCGTTTATTTTTTACGGAATCCCTCGATTGTATTGTAAGTCAGTTTTATTTTGTTGTCCCAAGTTGGCAACTCTATCCGTTTATGTTTTATGGGGAATACCTCGACTGTATTATTCGTCATTTATATTTTGTTTCCGTTGCTAGTTTTCATTAAGTGTTTTAAACACGTAATACATTATATACATAATGCTATAACGCCCTAGGGCATAATGAGTGTATTTATAGCAACCGTATCTAAGGTAAAATCAACAAAAGATATGCAAGTGAAAAATAAAACTTATTTTCACAATAATAAGTAGTTAAAGTCGGGATATTTCATTCCATTTACTACACCGAATTACGCATTATTTAAATTCAATTTTATTACATAGTAATTTAATTATTTATATCATGAAATTGTGTAAGTTATAAGCTATTCGCTTTGTGGTAGCAATACCTGCACTTTGAACTTGTAGAAACTTGTCAATTTATGTAAAAGATATTAAATATTAATTTGGTTCTTTTTAATTTGAATTAAATTAATGAACGTATAAAACTTAACATGTACTTTTGGAGTTTTTTCTACTCTATCCTTCACAACAGAAGTTTCAATCTTTCAAAGCGGATAGCACTAGAAGATCGTAAAACATGGCAAGTGGTCTAAGTGACAAAAAGTTTGGGGAACTCATGTAGGACAAAACAAGAAAATCAGGCTGCAAAAACCACTAAACGCAATATCATATTTCAAACTTGCTGACCTCCCAACTGACGAAATTACCAGGAAATTTAGTTTCAAGAAATTATTTTGAACGGAACTAAATACCTAGAAGGAATGGAGCATAGAATCCATTCGAGCACTGGAGAAGAATACCATAATATGGTATACGGACAGGTCTAAAACTCCCGAAGGAACTGGAGCAGGAGTCGTTGGGCCTCGTACCAAATACTCAGAACCCATGGGCCAGTATTTTTCAAGCGGAAATTCACGCCATAGAAAGGTGCATTCAGTTCAACCTCGATAGGAAATACCGGAACAAGGAAATTGCGATCCTCTCCGATAGCCAAGCAGCCATCAAAGCGTTGAGCTCTTATAACATCAACTCAAAGATGGTTTGTGAATGCCTAGACAAACTAAACGATCTGGGCAAGAACGACAAAGTGATCCTCCTTTGGGTGCCGGGGCACGTCGGAGTGAAGGGTAATGAACAAGCAGACACCCTGGCACGAAAGGGTGCGTCAACGCCACTAATCGGGCCAGAGCCTTTCTGCGGACTTGGAAAATCTTACTTCCAAGAAGAACTCAATAAAGCTGAAGAAGCAATGAGAGCAACATACTGGCAAAGACTTCCAGGACTGCGGCAGGCCAAAGATCTCCTCGGAAAGTTCAACCGAGCAAGATCGAAGACACTTATTAACCTCAGCAAAACTAGTCTAAAGACAATCACAGGATTTCTTACGGGGCATTGCAGACTCAAAGAACACCTAAGGAAGCTAGGTTTAGAGGGGGACAGCACCTGCAGATTCTGCAAGGAACGTCCAGAAACACCCCACCATATACTGATGGAGTGCTATGCTGTGCACCATGAAAGACTGAACACACTGGGATCATACCAGCTGACTGCAGAAGAAATACCACTAATAGACCCCCTTAAAATCCTCAAATTCCTGAAGGTATTGAGGCTTGAGGGGCTGCTGTAAAACGGGAACACATCGAGAAGCAGAAGAAGATGGGGCACAATAGATCTAATAAGGTCGCAGCGCATCGGTCACCATCCACACCTACCAATACCAATACCAATCATATTTCAAATGGCTCTTCACCAGTCAGAAATATACCGTTCTTGCTGCCGATATCCTAAGTTCATCGGAAGCAATTATCTTGATTATGCCCAAAATTTATTCAGGGCCGGATTAACCATTAGGCAGAGTACGCAACTGCCTAGGGGCCTCGCATCGACTAGGGGCCCGTGCACGCACCAAGAAGAAAAAAATTTCATCTAATGACAATTTTATTTGAAAATTTGTATGAGATTCCTCAACGATATTATTGCTTTCTTTTGACGCATGTTGTCAATTGATGAAATACCTCATACATACAGAACCATCTAGTAGTAAAACTAATAAACTGTCTTTGTGCAACAATGCCTCAGAACCGTTTGAATTCATTGTCGATAATGGTCATTGAAAATGTTGTATTAGAAAGGGTCAACTTCCAAGATGTTTTAAACGATTTTGTTTCTTAAAAAGTTAGAAGAGTTAATATTCAAATTTACTGTACTGTACAAAAAAGATAGATATTTTGGAAGTTGACTTTTTCCAATTTGTACTTCACAAAGCTGTTTGCATTAGTTTATTGTATCTTACGTTTACCAAGATGAAATATGAAATAACCGCGTCCCGTCTCATTTCTCTTTCCTAACCCATCATTCAACCTGGATCATCATTCATCACTTATTTATGACCTATTCATTAAGGCCATTTCAATAAAGCTAACGAGTCAGGTAAGGTGATGCTGCAGCATCAAGTCAAAGTTACCATGTCGTTGCAATATCACATAAGAATTTGAAGTAACAGGATACCTGGAGTCGATCATCAGGAAGTTACTTACATCCTTTTATCAACTTGAAAAGACCTGGGGCCAGGACAGGGTTGTTGCCTAGGGGCCCGGACAGGGTTAATCCGGCCCTGAATTTATTACAGTGTTTATTTTCATCATTATTATTATCATAAGTACTCTTAAAACTCATCACACTTCTTTTGGTTGAATTTTAGAGCTTAACAAGTTAGCAAGGTTTTTTAAAAGTTACTCCTTTTCTTTCAGAATGGCGATTTGTGCATTAGTATCCTACACCCACCAATAGATGATCCACAGTCTGGGGAACTGCCTTGCGAACGTTGGAATCCAACACAAAGCGTTAGGACCATCCTACTAAGTGTCATATCTCTGCTCAACGAGCCTAACACATTTAGCCCTGCGAACGTGGACGCCTCCGTCATGTACAGGAGGTGGAGGGAATCCAAGGGAAGAGATAAGGAGTACGAAAATATTATCAGGTACGTTTTTGGTGCTTGTAACCAAACATTAACACTAATTTCCATGAGATTCAGATCAGAAACTGCTAGTATTAGACCTCATTCGCAAGAAATTTGAAAAAGAGTTAAAACCCTACCATTCCACTTTTTATTATGAACTCTTCAAGAAAGAAAGAAGTAGATGCAAATTCTTAATTGCACGGGATCAAAAAGAGTTCATTGACAGTAGGGAAGAATCTCTTTCTTCTGATCCCAGAAAAATTTACAGATATGCCAAATCCATTAGCTTTTCGAATTCTTATCCCTCAGTTATGTATTTAGACGATAGAGTCGCTGATAATATTAAAGATGTTGTTAATTTGTTTGCTGAGAAATTTAGTAGTGTATACAAAAATTTAGATTTAAGTGGAACTAATATCACATTCGATATTAGTGATAATATAAATGCATTAGAAGTCTCTGAGATCGATGTTCGAGATGCCATTAACAATTTAAGACCAGATTCTAGCCCTGGTCCTGATGGCATACATCCCAAACTGATAAAAGAATGTTCAGATTTAATTAGAGTCTGGTTAACCAAACTGTTTAATGCTTCATTAGCTCTTGGGACTTACCCGGACGCATGGAAAATTTCGTATATTATTCCTTTACCTAAAGGCGGGGATAATGCGGACATAAATAATTACAGACCTGTAAATAAATATAATGTATTTGCTAAACTGCTTGATTTTGTTGTCTATCACAAAATTTTCGGTTATTTTCGGAGATTCATAGTTCCGCAACAACATGGTTTCATTGATGGCAGATCAACTGTTACAAATTTAACAGTTTATCATGAATTCTTAGTAAAGCAACTAAACTCTGGCTATGTGGTAGATTCTATTTATACAGATCTTTCGAGAGCGTTTGATCTAGTAAATTTGGAACTTTTACTCCGAAAATTATATGCCTATGGCATGAGTGGTAGTCTCCTTCGATGGGTTTCATCTTATCTTCATGATAGAAAACAAATAGTAAAAATCGGGAATGTCTACTCTTTTTCAATCATTGTTCTTTCGGGAGTAGGACAGGGGAGTCATTTGGCCCCTTTATTCTTCCTCATTTTTATTAATGATGTGATAGATCAAATCCTGTATAGTAAAATTTTGTTGTTCGCTGATGATGCAAAGATTTTTTAGAGAAATCACCTCCTACGAGGATATGGATAAATTGCAATATGACATAAATAGCTTTAATAATTGGTGTGTAGCTAATGGATTGAATATCAACGTAAATAAATGCTTCCACATTAGGTTTGGTAGATCACGATCTATTTGGCTTCTTCCATATTCTCTTAGTAATGAACTTATAAACCAAGTGAATTTTACGAAAGATTTAGGTGTAATTTTTGATGACAAATTATCTTTTAAGCAGCACTACGAATTTACTTTTCTAAAAGGTCAAAAGAAAATCTATTTTCTTAAGAGGTTTACGAATAAGTTTAACAACATTGAAACATTTAGAAAACTTTATTTCTCCTTTGTGTAATCAACAGTTATGTATGCTTCTCCTATTTGGAGACCCAAAGATAAGGGAGAGATAAAAAGTTAGAATCTCTCAATAGAGTATTTATTAGGTATGCAGGGTATAGAACTGGAATGAGAATTCCGTTTACAGATCACAATTTAGTTCCCCTTTATCAGAGATTTCAAATCTCAAATTTTGAATCAGCTATGGATAGAGCTGATGTGATCTTTGGGTATAAAATTTTGGTCAATTTAATTGATGTACCTGAAATATTGGGTCAATTTAATTTTTATGTACCCCCCGCAACCTTCGTCATAATGTTTATGATTTTCAACCTAACAATTGTCGTCAGGGAGATAAAGAGAGAATTATTGATAGAATATTTATGTTATGTAATAAAATCGTAGACTGGTTTGATCCAAACACACTTTCGTTGTACAAAATAAAAAATTTATCAAAATCATTGTTAAAATTTGAATGAATTGAATAACTTAATATTTTTTTATGTAATCAAGTTGTATTTTTGTAGGCTTCTAGCCATAAACACATTGTAATTTTTAATGTATGGGGCTTGCCCCGTGAATAAAGATAAATAAATAAATAAACCCTACATTGGCGCTATAATAATAATATATATAATAATAATAAAAAAAAAATAATAATGTTTATTCCAAAGACATTATTCAGTCATTGATTAAAATGGAGTGCTAACAAACTAACGCAAACCATTTATAACATGATATTTGTCCTAATTAAACATATGAATCATGAAATAAAAATATTAAATATATCAAATTACTAAATATCAGTTACATTAAATAAACCTCCCAAACTAAATTAAATAATGCTAAATAACACCCAAAATAACAACACAATAATAATTATTCATTGAAATGAAGGGCTAACAATGCACAAGGGAAGAATTAACTATATATAGTTTGAAGTAATCTATGTTAAATCTCCCAGGTAGTCTGACAACTTATATGGCTCTAATCTTACTAATAAGGACAACACCAGCTGTTTTATTGTTTGAAATTTCTAGTCAATTTAATGTTATTTGGTAGCTTGTTGGAAATTGCTATTGATGAGTGATATGAACCCTTCTCATAAATTCTGAGTCTATGTTTAGGAACTGTATAGTTAAAATTTAGAGTATGAGTTGATATCAAGTTATTAAATAATAAGTGGTTTTTGAAATTAAACATTAATATTTCAAATATGTATAGGCCTGTAATTGTTAAAATATTATTCTCTCTGAAAAGTCCCTTACATTGAAATTGCATATACTCTATTCAACTTGTCGTGAAACTAACCATAAAATAAGTCAGACCTCTTTCGTTGTTCATGTTTATGCCTCAAGGCTTGTTTTTTTGGTTATATATTCAGCATACCTATTGAATAATGAGTTGTCAACAACAAATTCCAAATATTTGATCTTATGTACCAATTTAATCGGTTCTATATTAGAGCGAATATCGATTAAATGCAAGGCATTAACCTTGTAACTGGATTTCGAAGACCATCGCTTTCGTTTTATTTACGTTCAGTTTCAATTTATTAACGTTTGAAAAGTCATGGATATGCACCAGTGAGTTGTTTACGTTCTTGATGCAAGCTACCAAGTACAGAATGCCACAAAATTCCTAGGAATATACTTGGATTCTAACCTGAAATGGATAGATCACATCAACTACCTATTTTTTTTTTTAATCAGATGTTTATTTTATCATAATACAAATGTAAATACAAAAAAATCTTCAAAGTTTACAATATCATCAAAACTCATCATTATCCCCAGAACAGCAGGAATATACATCAGAAATTGGTCCCAAATCGGCCAGGTTTGGTCGGTCTCGGGATCATAAAATAAATTTTTTTTTTTTTTTGACAGACATGCGTGTTCACATAAACAACAAATAATTAAATTTTTTATTCACTTAGTCTTGTAAGGCACCATTTCTTCAGTAAGACTGTATTTATCAAAGTCTGCAATATTCTTTATTGTATCGGGTACTTCATTATAAGCTTTTATTGCTCTATCTATTGGGTTATTGAGAACTTTATTTGTTCTAGGCTTCTCTGTATGTTGAGTTCATATTTATTTCTTGTATCATGTGCGTGGACTTGATTTCTATAACTATTCTATATACTATTAAAAAAATTAACATCAGGAAATTATTCTCTAAATATCTTTAAACATCAAGTGGCTGCTGAGGTGCTGAAACAGGTATACCATGCAAACTTCCAGTCTTTAATATCGTATGGAGTAGTCTTTTGGGGCAATTCCACACAGATCGACAGAATCTTTATGACAAAAAATAGCTATAAGATCCATCTTCAAGATGAAATACAGAGAATCCAGCCGTAACATCTTCCGTTCAAACAACCTTATTACAGTACATGGTATATTAGTATATTATTCAACTAGCGCAAAAATCGCAGGTGAGTTTCGCAATTCACCCGAGTGAAAAATTGTAATTTTGTGCGAGTAGAATACTATACTTTGTCCACGACTTCCTCGAAAAAAATAAGTAATAATCTGCATTTTCAACAATAAAAATAATTATCAAAAGCGTTGACATAACATTTTCTGTGTTCACTGAAAACTGCATACTCACGTAAACGTCAACTATTTCACTTGACATCGATTCCATTCCTTTCTTTCACTCTGATGAAAATGAAATAGATAATTTTGCATTTATTTATTTATATTAATATTAACAGAACAATTATTGAAAATAAACGAAGGCATGGAATTTATAGTTATCTTAGTTACATAAAACCTAAGAATCTAATAACAATATTATCCTAACAATGTAAATGATAGTCTATAGTTTGGACATACGTTTTGAGTGTGACGTCATGCAGTGTATAATAAACCATTATTCACTAGTGATTAATAGGTATAATTGTACTTCAGGAAGCACACGTATAATGAATGATTTATAGTACAGTCGTGGACAAACATATATAATTGCCTTAATTTAATATTTGACCAAAACCATCTCTTTTCCAAACGGAAAAACCACAACAATACAAGGTAAATGGCTCCTTATTTATATCCACATAGGCATCTCAGTCTCGCCCAAAATCAGACAGAATACCTAAAACCCTTCAAGAAACTGAAAATAGCGGACTCTTCATGAAGGAAATTCGTAATCTTATTATTCAATCCGAACCATATAATAATAATACAAAAGAATTTTTTGATTATTGTATAATTAAGTTTAAAATGAGGCTCTGAGACCCCTATATTTTTTTGACGTTTTACAGCGTTTGTTATTTTTAGTTATATTATACAAATGTGCTGAATAAATATTATTATTATTATATATCATATAATTATACACAAGAAAATACACACTAAAATCGAAATTTATGAAAAGAATACAATCAAGCATTACATGTCAATATTGACCTTGTAAAATTGCAACCATATTTCTTTCTTAAATATTCATCTGACACTCAATCAGTCAATTAAGCTAAACGTCTTTTGCAGGAAGCAGGCGATGGCGGCGCGCGCGGAGGCCGAACGCGATGGAATCCAGGTGCCTCTGACGCTTGAAGATTACTGCATCAAGACGCGGATGAAGCCGACCGCGGCCGAATTACAAGTTGAGATGACGGACTTCTACGACGACGATTACGACGAAGACTACGACGATCCCTCGGAGGGGTCCGACTACGCGGACGACGACAACGACAGCGGAAACGGCGAGTCATGATTGGCTGGTGCGTGGTAGGCGGGCGGAGAAGGGCAGGCCCGCCCAGCCGGCGAGAACGTGCTCTGCCACGTGGGCGTGACCGGGAAGGAGAGCTTGCCCCGCCTCCCTTCCGCCAGCGGCCGGAAACGGCCGATGGACCTATTTCTAGGGTTACTCGCGAGCGATGCAAAAAATTAGCAATGATCGGGACTTTACGTCTTTACGTTCATAATTTCGGATTGGTTTTTTTTTCGTTAAAATCTTTGTGGCACATGAAAAAAGAATGTTAAATTGAAAAATGATTTAAATAATGTTTAATTTCTACTACATATTAATTTTTTTCGGAATTCCCTTTGCCTTTCTTCTATTCAAAACTATCATTTCATTTTAAACGACTACAGCCACTTAAGAAAACACTCAAATTAGTTTATCATTAACAAGATAACTTAAAATGAAAAATGTCAGAGAATATATATATTTTTCTCCTCACCAATTTGGTTGCATTATACTGCTGATATATTCTATACATTACCTGCTTTTCCATCATTCAAGATTTGTTGTATCCTATCATTGAGTTGCTGTCGTTTGGTTTTCTCCAAGAACCCTATTGAAAATTATAAAGTAAATTTTTTTTTTCATATCTGTGTTTTGCTCTAATTTGAATAATAATATATTTGCAATACTTTTTAAAGTATTCTTATAATTTGTGTTTTATACCTTTTTTACTGAATTCGTAGAAATCTCCGAAGTTGCAAATAGTTGCTCGAAACTGACTTTATTCGACTGCTGAGATTGAATCGAACCACTCCACATGTTTCTTACAGGTTTTAGCAAAGTTATTTGGATTCCCATAAAATGGCATTCGATGTATTAAAATTGAAAAATATTTCGGTTGTGGGTTATCTAGAGTATCGAGGAATATTTGCATGTATTGTGTTCATGTTAATATTTAATTTTTTATAATTTCGATAAATTATTAAATTATTCGATGAAACTTTTCATAAACCTTCAATGAACGGCATACATTTATTTTTATTCGACTAAAACTTGTTTTTATCAATCTCTTACTTATATTTTCATGTTTGAAAACGAGAAAGATATAATACAGGCTGTTGTTTAATAGATACAAGTATATAAAATTTGATAAATTCTTGCCTCGTACGTGGTGTTTACATCTTTTGTTAGAATTAAGCAACCGGAGTGTGTGTATTGGAAAGTTATATTTTACTTGTAATTTCAATATTATTAATTATGCCCCTTTTAGTTTGAGTATTTCCTATATATGACAGTGCTCTATGAGTGTTGTTTCAGTCTTTTGGCGACAAAAAAATACAAGAAAGGGGGACATCAGGGCATACTAGAGGATTTATTCTCAATTATCATATTCAGTGAGAGTGATTGATATATTATTGTGTTTTTTTAATATAACCTGTATAATATTTCATTTACAACCTGTATATCATATTAAATTATCCGATTATATGTTTAGGAAGATTATTTCAACTGCCGATAGAAAATTGTTGAGGTAGATGATATTAATTAAGAAAACGAACATTTTTTTTGCGAAAAGGGAATCTTATTATTCATAATTTGAAGTGAAATCAAGAGAAAACCTGAAAAAGTTTCATTAAATGAAGAACAGATACAGTATGAAGCAGAAATATATGTTGAAACATACAAATTAAAGATTGATTGCTTGACAACAACGTTTCTGTATTGAAGAATAAAATCTTCCTCAACGACATTTGAGGTTTTCCTTGCTTTCTTAATGTTTAGTAGTTTACATTTCTTCTTGGGCTGATTAACTTGGTTGGAATTTTTCACTAATCGGCTTGTTTAATTTAGGTTTATTTAGTCATCAATCACAATAATCCGAAATTCATCAATATAAATCAAATATTTTAGACAAATTTATGAATATAAGTTGAAGAATTATTTATATGAAAAATAATTTATTTAAAATTTAATGCTTTGGTAAACTCTTTGTTGTTTGTTATTAGTTTTGTTTAATGTTTTATTTATTTCAAGCATGCTAATTCTTTGAGAAAAATAATGGTACTCTGGTTTTCTGAATGATCTTAATGACTATAAAAAATTAAATTCTCATGATGTTTGTGAAGATATGATGATTGCTTGTGAAAATATTTTTTTAACTGGTATTTACTTTCAGTTTAAATTTTTTATCATTTCATCTACGATCATTTGAATCAACAAAAACTTTTTCATAAGATAAGGGAATGGGGATATTTTAGTTTTTGAAAAAATTCCCTCTTCATTGAATTATACAGTTTGAAATTTGCATATTGAATAATTTTCATAAGTTGAAAATATCACAAGTATGTGATGCCTTTATACCTTAACTTGCAATTATAGTACTTATTTGTTCATTGATGATAGATATTTTCAAAGGCAATAATTCCATTTAGGTATTACAAATAATAAATGAAACCGTTGAATACATAGAAAATATAACTTTGTGAAATCAAACTGTTAAGTGAACGGAAGTAACAGTGATAAATATGAACAATTAGAGGTTGTGTTCGAAGAAACTAGTTTACGAATATGAATATTATTAGATTCATATAAGTACAATATCCAACCGAATCTTTCGATTTGGTTGGGTGGCAGGAGAGAATTTTCAGGAAATGTGAATTATATAGTTTTTTTTTAGTTTAGTCCACCAAACTGCCAAGTTTTGAGCTATTTAATCGATATACTTTGACGAGGCTCGACTTTTGGGGTCTGAAATATATTTCCTGTCATTCTTTCGCTTCTCACTTTAAGATCGCTTATTCTGTCGATTTTTCGAAATCGATGTAAAATTGAATGTAATATAAGTAAATGTATCTTTTAATTTTAAATGTGAAAAAAGTAACGTATGTTTTTCAATAAAGTAGACAATTAATTGAATTTTCTTAGTTTAACTCCTAATATTTATTATTTTCATCTGTTTCATGTCGACAAATAATTAATGTTAAAAAAACGCATCCTATATTTAAATAATATTAAAAGTCATTGTGAACCCTGAAAGTGAATCCTATAATCAGTGTAGCCAACTCTACAGTTTTAACTGTAGATTTACAGTTTTTTCAAAATGTTCCCAGTTTTCAGTTTTGGCCTCCAAATCTACAGTTTTTTCAATTTTAAATGCTAGCGTCATCTACTACGAGCTATTATATCATTCCAAGTATATGCACGGGCAATATAACGAGGTAAACGGGGTTTTGCGAACTGTTACCAAAGAACTTCTGTGTCTGTCGCACTGCTAAGGTAGAGCGCTTGTTTGAAAACAAAAATAAGAAATAAAATTTATTCGAGCTCAATCAAAGGCACTCTACATACGAGATCTGAAATTGAAAATTGTTTCGAAATTGATTACGAAAAGTTCAATAAAATTATGTACGATCTCAAAAACAATGAAGAGATCGAAAATCAAGAAAATTTGCAGATTGAGAGCGAAATAGCAGGTAATTGTATAGTCTTGTAACATGTGTCATATCATAATGAATGTTATAGTTTCAATAATTTTTCAACTCATAATTTGATAAAAAGTTTGATTTCCAATGTTTGTTCTATTGATTACCACCTTTAAATGAAGTTTGAAACCATAAATTAAGAAAAGACTGTACATTTACTGTTTTCAAATTAAAATCTACAGTTTTTGCGAAGCACATATGTAGTTTTTCACTAAGTTGGGGTTGGCAACACTGCCTATAATCAACCTGATTGGTTCACGATAACCCTAAAACCCTTTATGTATATCTCTATATCTGCGAAACAGCTTTAGATATACGCATGGGTTATAGGGTGCTGCCTCTTGCGGTTCAAAATCGCCATGAAACATCCTCAGAATTTCTTGGCTTCGCTTCGGGTGTCAATACCTATGCCATTTTGAGCATTCTTTAAATTTTTTTTTCTAGGTTAAGAACCCACTATGCTTGCTTCGTTCTACAGTTTTTTTCGTTTTCTGAATTGATTCTGTCGGCAACGTCTACTTTCACTAGCGACACGAATGTCGCCCACTTTGTATATTAAAATATCCTCCCATATATATATATATATATATATATATATATATATATATATATATATATATATATATATATATATATATATATATATATATATATATATATATATAATTTTGAAATATGTTTTTATAGTGATGTGAGAATTTTTTAAATTTGATGTAGCTTATGTCGTGAAATGGTAGAGCTATAAGATTGCTTGGTTATAGTAATTCTATCATTATTTGAAGAAATTACATTATTGATGTTCTTTTTCAAAATACAAAAGACTCGGACATTGAGGAAAAGAAAAAGAGTTGTAGTTCAAAAAGCAATATATCATAGAAAAGAAACAAATTTTATTAGGTTGTTTAGTGCACCTCTGTGTTGATAATAAGTAGTTAAAAATATCAACCTTCTGGGAAAATAACCTGCTCTAAAATTTGAACAAGAGAAAAAATTAATATCAGAAAAATGTGGGACAAAAAATTGAACATCTGTAAAAATATGTTTTTACGTACAAGTAATTGTTACGTTTCAAGTAAAAACAATTTCTGGAATGTGTTTAAATTGTATAACCTCAAAGAAAGAAACTTTAGTAACCAAATTAAAATGTTAAATGCATTTTCACCGCAATATAACATTAAACAAGTGAATAGTGGATTCAACAATTCGTGTTCTTATTATTCAATAAAATATACTAGTTTATATAATCAAATACTGGAGAATTTATATCAAAATATCTTGTATAGGACAGTTAACAATATGTTTACGGAAACTCAGATAATGAATAAATTATTGGCAGAACCAGAAAAAACCATACATAAATTCTTTGAAGTCTTAGCTAAAGAATTTGCACATGATAAGTTAAGATTATCACCAGTGCTAAAGAACACACTTTTTGGAAAGGATACAACGTTGTGGATCTGTGAATACAAAGTTAAATGGCCAGAGCAGAAAACTTTTTGTCATATAGATTTCAAAAAGAAGAAAGCTACACGTGACAGTGCTTCAGCAGTAGTCAAGTTTTTATTGGAAAAAAAAGTGATAAGCTCAACCGGAACTCCAATATTATGTCATAAAAAAGTACTTAATCCTTCTACAGCTAGTGGGGTCCTTTGCTTTTGTACAAAAGTATCAAATAAAAGGGGTAAGGAAGTATTGATTCCTATAATAGACAAGAATTTGGTAAGCGATGTCCATCATGAACCTGAGGTAGATCATTCAAAAAGTTCAAAGTTATTTAAATCACCAAAGAATACATTAGGGAATATTTATCAAATTATAGCAAATGAAAAAGGGTCTACGGAATTTAAGTTGTCATCTTCCTATAAGCAAGCTAAAAACCTTTGGGTATGTACTTACAAGATAAAATGGCCTGAAGAAAAAAGTTTTTCAGCAAGTGGTGGAACTAAACAACTAGCTTCAAAAAATTGTTCTCTTAATGTACTTGAATATCTACTTGAGAATAACAAAATAACAACGAAAGGAGTACCTATTATTTATGGTAAAGAAGATATAAGGGCAATTGTCAGGTCTAATGTCCCTACATTATATTTTAAAGAGACTCATATGGAAAAACT
>JARQZK010004339.1:392500-467500 GCA_030704885.1 Cynegetis impunctata
ATAGGTAGTTTCGTATGATATCTTGGATGTGATTGGTTTTGGTTCGAATTGGTTGGGGGGTTGATCCCCCTGGGGGAAAATGAATCTTGTTTACACCACAGAAGACGCAATTGAGTAGCAATAGGGTTGAAATTTTGTATCTAGGTAGTTTTGTATGATATCTTGAATGGGATTGGTTTTGGTTCGAATTGGTTGGGGGGTTGATCCCCCTGGGGGAAAATGAATCTTGTTTACACCACAGAAGACGCAATTGAGTAGCAATAGGGTTGAAATTTTGTATCTAGGTAGTTTTGTATGATATCTTGAATGGGATTGGTTTTGGTTCGAATTGTTTGGGGGGTTGACCTCCTGGCGGAAGAACTAAATCATGTTTATATGATAAAGGGCGTAATTTTGGAGCAATAGGATTGAAAGTTTGTGAGTAGGTAGTTTCTTATGATATATTGGATGGGATTGGTTTTGGTACGAATTGCTTGGGGGGTTGACCCCCAGGTGAGGAAATAAATCTTGTTTACACGATAGAAGGTGCAATTTTGGGACAATGGGGTTGAAACTTTGTATGTAGGTAGTTTTGTATGATATCTTGGATGGTATTTATTTCGATATAAATTGGTTGGGGGGTTGACCTTCCGGAGGAGGAAATAAATATTGTTTACACGATAGAGGGTGCTATTTATTTTTTGGATTTGGAACAAAAATCATAATTGAATTATTAGATTTTTTAAACTGGATACGTTTTGAAAACCTGCTTTTCTAATGCAGCTCGCTGCGATAGAGTTTTTTTAGATTTATATTTTGGTTAGTGCATTGAGATAATCAGTCGTAATTTGAGTTAAAATTTCAACTAGAGAACTGGGAACTATTAGATTTCACCCATAGCATACTTATTCGGTTCCTCAAATATTTTTCAATGAAGATGGTTTTTTTTGAGAATACAATTCTTGGTAGAAGAATAACATTTTATTCTTTGTATCTGATTTTATACCTCTTTTTTTAATCATATCATCTCTGGACACTGAAGCTGCGTTATTAATAAAACAAATGGCATGGTATAATAATAATAAAAATAATACTACCTCTGTTACATAATAAGTGAGCCATTACCGTTTTATATTTTTTCCATAATAAATTAGCCATTACCAAAGTTTATTTTTCACAAAATAAGTTAGCCGTTTTCATTTCATTCATTCGTATATTTATATTTATATTTTTACAAAATAACTCATAACTAATGAAAAATGTTAGTATAAACGAATAGTAGGCAAGCGATTTTCCCTACGAAGCTTTGCCTTGCTAATATGTTGAAGTTTATAGTAATTGTTACCGTCACAATTTATAATCGATTTCATAACTGTTTGTAAAGTTATAAACACATTATCTTAGGGGGCCTCGGTGGACCAGCGGTGAGCGAATACCGACTTGTACCGTTTGTTGACCGAGGATGTGGGTTCGAGTCCCACCTTGCTCTTGGGTGTTGTGTATGTCCTGAATTTAGTGGTTAATTATAAGATTAATTGTTGGGTAATGTGCATCGTTCACAAGCCCATTGGCCGTTCGGAACCGGCGTTAAACTGTAGGTCCCTCGAGTTAAAAAAAAAAAAAAAAAACACATTATCTAATGTATGTCTAATCACCGCTCCTTTTTTCAGCCGTTAGAAAACTTTCGCTTAAAAAATCGAATGTTAATTGTTGCTTTTGAAGAATTGAGCGGTCAGATATTTGACGTCCATGGCACATGTGATTAGGAATTTGGTGTATATTTAGAATATCAAAATGGAAATTGAAAAAATTACCAAGTGTCGATAAGTTTGAAATAAAACTCAAATGGCTCACTTATTATGGAACAGAGGTAGTAATATTTATTGGCAATTTAATTACAAAGATTCTCCCTAAGGAGATACGTGTAAAAACCTGAAAAGTGAGAAAATTTCTCTCTGTGCTTAGGAGCCAGCTTACACACTAAGTACTTGGGACTAACTTGAAACTAAAAGATGTGGCATACCATTGGTATAGCCTTATGCATATTTAGTCTGTTATTTCAACCCTAATCTCATTCATAACTTTCTTCTTAATTATTTTATGTGACATCTTCAGATTTTTGTAATTATTTGGTAAAGAATTAAAATATTTAATAGGGGTGTAAATACAGTTTTTTTTATAAATTCTTTTTTCATGTTTCGGAACTGGAATGTCACTTTTTCTTGTTATACTTGTAGAATTACAATATGTAGTACTCAGAGAATTATAATAAAACATAACACATTTCGTTGAATATAATACTTCAATCGTTGGAATTTCATCGTTCTTCAATAACTTTATAAATTTATTTTGGAGATTAATGAGTTGTTTCAATTCAGACATATAAGCTCCCCCTTCAAATAATCAAAACATAATTAATTATACTATATACATACGCATAATAAATTACTTCTAATATGTTTTTAGGCAAATGTTTAAGATTATAAATTAAGTAAAGAAAATATCTTACTTTTTTAATTAAATATTGAATGTGGCAGTCCTATTTAATGCATATACATTATTTTTCAGGTGGGAAGTATAGTTGGATACCAAGTACGTTTCAAATCTAGTTTTCAACCGAAAAGCGGCAAAATATTGTACTGCACCAACGGCATCCTATTGCAGCATTTCAAGTCGGATCCGAAACTGTCCAAATACACTCACGTCGTGATAGATGAGGCGCACGAGCGTGACATCAACACGGACTTGTTGCTCAACATGTTGAAGGACCTGTTGGTCGAGAATCCCTCCTTGAAGGTCGTCATAATGAGCGCCACCATCGACACAAGCTTATTTCAGAACTACTTCGAGGGCTCGGCTTTGATACACATACCAGGTACGGTGTCCTTTTGAAAATGACATGAAAATTATGAGATACATCAATTTGGAAATATTTCAACAGATAACTTATGCTCATTTATTTCATACTGTGTTTCAAGCCAGGTGTAAATAACGGCTGTACAGGGTGTCCCATTTTGGATACTTTCGAATGGCATCTCCGTTATTTTTGAAGATAGAGGGTCGCGGTTTTCGCGACACTGTGCTACTTTTTCGTAAAACTGAAGATGTCGTCAACAGAATTTTAAAAGCCCTTTTAGTTTTTAAGATACAGGGCATTTTTGAAAATGTTGCATTTTGCGTTATCCTTCATCTTATCGAATAGGTAATATAACATTCTTATAGATCTTTTTCCGTAGAATGCAGTGGTGTAGATAATTTTTGTTACATATTCACTATTTTTGAGTTATAAAGCAAACTTATGTTTTTTTAAATGGAGTACCCTGTATATTTATAGACTATAAAATTTATGATAGTATAAACTGTTTCTTAGAAACGCGCAAATAAATGACAATTTTCTGAAATTAAATGCATAAATCAATAGAAGGCCATGGATAACAACAATGAACAAGTGAAAGTTACATATTACTAACGAAGAAATGGATACCTTGCATATAGGTATCTTCTAATTAAAAAATACCTATAGATTTTTTCTAACAGTAAGTTTGTGTCAATAGTTTTGTAGCATAAAGTAACAATATTACAAACACATATAAATAACATTATTGAAAGAAAATTGAGGGTGATGTTCAAATTGACGACCATTTTTTCTGAAGCAAAATTGGCACATCTTTGTAATTCTTTGAATAGCTCTTAAAAGAACCTTTGTTCTCATTCGCAGATTTCGAAAGGCTAAATGAATTACCTCTCGAAGTTCTGCAATGCTGTCTGTCAGTTTTTGGCACTCCAATTTCCTTCTCAATTTTTCTATAAGGACAAAGGTGTTGCTTCTATATATCCCAAAGTATCTATCTCTTTTCTTTCCCTGTTCTCTTTGTTGTATATTTTAGCACGCGGGTGAACAAATGATCCGTGCTCAACTAAATTTGCTCTTAAACAAGCAAATATCTCAAAAAACGGTTGTCTTCTTTCTGGATATCTAACAAGAAAATAATTAAAATGTTTATTTTTTGACGTTTCTTGAAACCAATGAAATGCTTCTTTATTTGTCACAAAAGTAAGTTTTAACCAATGATGTCATTATTATAGTGGGAATAAATCTTTTGTGATTATTCTCGGGAATAATCAATCACTGTAGGTTTTATTTGCTTAGCAAGTGTCAGATAGTTGTCAAAATAATTACCTAATTGTGTCAACGCGATATATAAAATGGATGAAAATCATCGGTTTAGTACCTTTTCTGATGCAGAAATAACAAAAAATATTTTAGAAACTACTTCGAAAAACACTCTAATAAGTAATCAGTCTATATGGAGACAATTTAAGACCTTCACCAAAGAAAGAAATTATATTCTGGATCAATCTACTACAACAGCTACTCTGGCATTGATTTTGAAAGATTGGGCTTATAACATGAAAAGAAAGGACGGAAATGATTATAAAGAAGCAGTAATAAAGACAATGTCGAATAAAACGGCAAAATTAGTTCAAGAACTTTACTTTAATAAGTATAACAGGTCCTTTGATCCTTTCCATGATATAGAATTCAAAAATGCTCGAGATGCAAAAAGAAAAATTTTACAAAAACATCCTGAAAAGCACAAAGAAAGTTCGGTGGCACTTTCTAATACAGAATTGTTGCAAATTTTTAACTATTGGGACGAAGATACACCTTGTGGATTGCAAAGAAAGTTTTTTCACGTTGCATCGTATGAACTAGCTTGGAGGGGAGGAGAAGCTACAAAATGTTTAGTTCATTATTTTAAAAAAGAAACCGACATTATGGGATTAAATACTGGCCGCATTGAATACAATCCCATCTTTTACAAAAAACTGCACAGGTGGAGCACAAAGGTGCGCTAATAGTAAATGGTTGACTCCAAACATAAATAACCCAAATATTTGCCCTGTTCGTCTTTTTTGAAAAAACTATTGGTAAACGTGAAGAAAATATTAAAACCGAAACGCTTGTTTCTTACTCCAAATCCGGCTTGGCAAACTCATGGTTCTTGGTATAAAAACATTCCTGTGGGAATAAATTCCATTTCAAAATGGATGAAAGAATCCGCAGAAAAAGTAGGTCTAGACACAGTTACTAAAAAAATAACTAACCATTCTGCCAGACCAAGTGCAGTAAGTAACCTTTCAAAAGCTGGTGTAGGAGAACAAGAACTAATCAAGGTCACTGGTCATAATTCTGCAAGTTCGATTAAACCATACTTACAATTGAACCAAGAACATCATTCAAATATAATAAATAATCTTAGAGAAAATACGCAGGAGGAAACACTTAATATAACAAGCAATTCCAAATCCTCAATAAATAATGAGTCTCGAAATATTTTTAATAATTGCGTTTTTCATTGTACTAATTTAAATTGTTAAGTCTTTTAATATATTCACAATGTGCCAACGATATTTTCTTATATTGTAATAATTAATTAAATTAAATTTTTCAATAGTTTTATCATAGTTTTATTGATCTTTTTTATTGTAAAAATTTTTGAATCAAAAAATAATCTAGTCAAATATAACTCGCGAGTTCGATAAATTATAGAAAATAATTTGACAGATTTTGTTCAAACTTGTTGCCATTTGGAAATAGCCACTCGAGCCCTCCGGGCTCTCGTGACTATTGCCTGGCAACAAGTTTTGAAAAAATCTGTCAAATTATTTTCAATTTATTCTCACTCTTTTGTTATATTATTCCTGATAATAGAGATTTTCATAGCCATTATAGCTTACTTACCTTAGGAAATATAATTCCGAAGTTTCTTCAGAATTTTCATTACTCTGCATAAAACATACCAGCATATGATATTTTTCATAATTTCCATACGCTGCATTATTCGACGACATTGATAATATCAATTAAATAATAATACCAAAAGAACGAAAATAAACACTTTTATAAATCAAAAGTCTATCCAAAAACCGATGGTATTGGTTTGACATTTATTTTTGTTTCTTGTCGTGAACAATATCCATGGCCTACTATTAAATTATGCATTTAATTTCAGAAAATTGTCCTTTATTTGCGCGTTTCTGAGAAAAAGTTTATACTATCATATATTTTTGAAAAGGTAAAAAAAGACAAATTTTTTAGTCTATAAATATACAGGGTATTCCATTTGAAGAAACATAAGTTTGCTTTATAACTCGAAGATAGTAAATATTTAACAAAAATTATCTACACCACTGCATTGTACGGAAAAAATGCAGAATTTTCAAAAATGCCCTGTAGCTTAAAAACTAAAAGGGCTATTCAAATTCTGTTGAAGGCATCTTCAGTTCTACGAAAAAGTAGCACAGTGCCGCGAAATCCGCAACCTTCTATCTTCAAAAATAACGGAGATACCATTCAAAAGTACCCGAAATGGGACACCCTGTACTTCATCATCCTCTTTGTAGGTTTCACTTTCCCAGTCAAGTCTCATTTCATCGACAATTGCAAATTGAATTTGGAGAAAACCCAGAAGATGTGCGACGAATCTAAGCCTACTGTGATCCACGAGGATGTAGTTAAGGTTCTTTCACACATCCACCAGAAGAAGCCAGAAGGGGCCATCCTTTGTTTTCTGCCTGGCTGGGAGGACATCCGGAAGATCAGAGATCTGATTCCGGCTCGAAATGATCTTTCAGTTTTATGTCTGCACTCCAGGTAAAATTTGAAATCATATTTTTTTTTTTAAACTCGAGGGACCTACAGTTTAACGCCGGTTCCGAACGGCCAATGGGCTTGTAAACTATGTACCTTACCCAACAATTTTAATTATATAAATAGATCCACTAAACTCCGGACATACACAACACCCAAGAGCGAGGTGGGACTCGAACCCACAATCCTCGGTTTACAAACGATATAAGGCGGTTCACCTTACCGCTGGTCTACCGAGGCCTCTGAAATCATCTTAATAGAAAAAGGAATTCATTTGGTGTCAGGAAAAAACATCAGAATTTAGCAAACACGTCAAGTATTCATAAAATAATTGTAAATATAAAAAAAATACTCGCTAAAACATTCAGAACATGATGTCACTAATATACATACATAAAACATTACATTACAACAATAGTTACATTATTAAAGCAAATTTCGCACATTAAAATCATTAAATTTGAACCCAAAGAAATCATCAGTGTCGTATAAGGCTTTACCTATCATAAAAGATTTAGCAGTTGATTTAAATTTCATTAGGGCAAATCCTCCACTGCCTGTGGAAGTCTATTATATAATTTTACAGCCAGGAATTCCAGTCTGCTCTGACACTTTCCCAGTCTGCAATGTACCGTGGTGTGTAACGAGATTATTTTTTCGTTTTACAAATAACAGACACTCTAACACATACAGTGAAGGAAAAGTAAGAATCCCCATCTCAACAAAAGCACCTCTGCAGTCCTCCCTGTATCCCAATCCATCCATCACTCTGACCACTCTTCGCTGCAGCTCGAAGACTCTACTGGCATGAGAGGAGCGGCCCCATGCGATGACGCCATATGACATAACACTGTGGAAAATCGCAAAATAGGCAGTTCTAATGGTCGACTCCGACACACATCCATGTAGGCCCCGCAAAATGAACACGCTTCTTCTAAGCCTCTTACATACATCCTCCACATGCACGTCCCACTTCAACTTTGTATCCAAATAGACCACCAAGAACTTAACAGATGACAGATCAGAATTTGTGTGCTTCAGAGTAAACACTGTTTCTTGTGTTTTCTCTCTGTTCAGCAAGAGCCTACTAGACAGAAACCAGTCCTCCACCGTCACTTGCGCCCCTCTCATCTCTTCAATTGCAGCTTGCTCCGATTTATTGGTGACAAAGACTGTGATATCATCTGCAAACAGTACACAGTTACCTAACTGTTGACTAAGGGGTAAATCATTGATAAATATTAGTAATAGAATTGGCCTGATGATTGATCCTTGTGGGACTCCAATATCTACTATAGTTGGTGTGGATAACACTCCATTTACATTCACAACCTGGCATCGTTTCTGCAAATATGAGTGGACTAGCCGGGTACTTCCATTGCTGAATCTATACGCACCGAGCTTGTCAAGCAGCAATTCATGCGACACACAATCAAATGCCTTGCTTAAGTCACAAAACAACGCAGAAACACAAGACTGGTTTTCAAATCCATCCATAATATTATCTAAAAGTTCCAGGATAGCATGTATCGTGTTCGTACCCTGTCCTGACAACCAGAAAAAAGATTATTCGGTTCCTATAGTTGTTCGCGTGATTAACATTACCCTTTTTAAATATTTGTGAGACTAGAGCTCTTTTTAGAACTTTCGGGAATAAATTGTCACGTATGCACAGATTTAGAAGTTTGGTGAAAGGTACAATAATTAGGTTTTTTATGGACTTTATAATGTTAACAGTCAGTCCATAAATGTCTGGGCTTTTTTTATTTTAAGCGAGGATTACTTAAAACAGGAGGTAACTGACAATCAATGGATAACAGTGGAAGAAACGTATTGTAACACGACTTAATTATTAGAGCGTTCCATAGGTTTTGGTTCATAAAAGTTCAAACTTATTTTTCAAAATTATCAATATATTGAAAAAATACTAGAGGTGTCTTGGGGTAACTGGTTGGAACGAAGTTTCTTTCACTATATATTATATATTAATTAGCGTGCAGAATTAAATAAATTAGATTTACGATTTTTAAGCCTAGCTTCTATTTGTCTAGTAGTATCTGGAGTGTAATGTGCGATAAAGAAAATCGTAACAAATTTTAATAATTAATCACTACTGATAACTCCTTTGAAATATATGCACCAATTTCGGGTTTATGTTGTTATTTCTTAAAAACCCTCCTGTTCAGGGGGCGAAAATGGGCTAGCCTTTTAAGCTATTGGCCCAGGTAAACTCGTCTTCAGTCAGGTCTCTGTTACCAGAGGACTTTTGGATTCTGGATTCTATATTTTCGGGAGTGCAATCGAGACCACAGCACTTAGGCCCCATTGGGCCCTTTGTGCATCTTCTCTGGGAACATCACCAGCCTAGGCTTCCAACCATCTCAGTCGTTTGAAAAAGAGGGTGATTGCACCTAGGGGGATTTCCCTCAAGGCGGCTAAGATTGGCCACCTTTCACCCAGAATGGATTCTTGCAGTGACAAGACAGCGGGTAATTCACTGAGAACATGTTGTACTGTCTCGGCTTCCTGTTCACAGCCTCTGCGGAGAGGTGTATCGCTTAATCCCATATTAAATTAGGGCTTTCAAAGTTGGTAGTGTCTCGTTAAAATTCTCACGATATTGCGTAGTTTTCCTCTGGGCAACGCCAGGTAGATGATTGCTGCATCTTTATTAGGGTAATTTAAAAGTTCCCTGGCAAGACTGCAGGTAGTTGTTTCATCCCATAGATTTTTGAATTTTTGATGGGTGTTTTATTTTATCATATGTGGCTTTGCTGTCAGCGATAGTAGGCTGGAAGGACCACGACCGAATATGTTTAGGCCGGCTGCTTTCCTAGCCAATTCGTCAGCTTTTTTGTTGCCATTGCATCTCGAATGGCCTTTGACCCAGCACACCATAATATGGTTTGCATGGGCTGCACCCGCAAGTGCTTGATGGCATTCCCATAGTGACTGTGAAGTTATTTTATGATTCTTCAGGGCCAGTAACGGTTGTCTACTATCTGTGTAGATTTTAATGGTTTTGTTCGTTATGTTTCTACGAGCAATTTTGTTCGCGGCTATGGTTATGCCCGTTAGCTCTGTCTGAACTATGTTGGCACATTTGTCCATGGTCCACTTAAGTTGAAATCGCACGTATCTCGAATTTATTCCACAGCCTGCTCCTTTTTCTTGCTTTGATCCGTCCGTGAAAATATTGATTGTTTAGTACCTGTATAATCGGAGGTCTCATTTCCAATGTTTGTGTGTATTGAGTGGGGTTTATCAAAAATAAATCGCGGGGGAATGCTGTCTGCATTTGCCTGTAGCAGAGGCATCGTGTTGGTAGCCTCGAGCCACAGGCGACCTCTAGTCTCCCCACATCCTACTTCTACCAGAGGACTTGTATTTTACTATTTCCCGATCTGCTTGTTACAAAATTTTAATTTTGAACACTAATTTTTCACTATATCATATATAACATTTATTGTCGCACACGTGGATTTAATCTCTTCATCTAGACTTCGAGCGTGAAATCCATTTGACGATCAGACTCTGAATCGATATTGAGGTTAAATGAATATCATTACACTTTTTTGTGATTGCGAATATAACTTAAATAACAATTTATCATAGCCAACTGTATGTTTATGAACTATGTGGTTACCTCCACATTCTGATTCTTCATTGTCTTTTATAATTAAAATTAAAATTGTTCAGTAATCCTCTGAGAAACGACTAGTTGTACAAAAATTATCAGTTTCTGCTGATTAATTTTCGCACTTTCCTATAATACAGGTTACAAGATTCCGAACAGTGGAAGATATTCAGTAAACCGCCACCTGGCGTCAGGAAAATCATACTGTCGACGAATATATCCGAGACGTCAGTGACTATCGACGATGTCGTCTACGTCGTGGACACAGGAATTCACAAAGAAACGACTTTCGACGTCGATAAAGGTGAGTTAATTTTAACCGTACTTTCCCCGAAAAAAATAGACTATTGCAGCGTATCGAGAGTAGTTTTCCTTATAGAGAGAGAGAAAGAGAAACAGCTTTATTGTCATATAAAATTACAAAATTTTGTAGACAAAGCACATATAAAGAATTACAAATAAAGTTTAACAATGATAACTAATCAAACAAAAAACACTTTCAATAGTTGGACATAACAAGAATCTATTAAAATACAAGAACAAAAGAGAAAAAAATTTATGAGTCAATTATGTTAAACATATGGGTGTATCAGAACAACAGTGGTCCAAGTCCATTTTACAAAGTTTTGTTAGATTAAGATATTTTCGTTTGTGCTTATGGGTAATTTCTTGTTATTTATTTCAAATTGGATTCATTAGATTCTTTTTGGTGATATATTAAATTTTATTTCTCTTATACTTCATGAATGATAAATTCAAAAAGACCTAACTAATCAATCAATTAAGAAAAAGAGAATGGACTTAGAACAGTGTTGCACTGAATGAATTCATATTAAGGTGCATTGTTTAATCCAAGTCACAAGAATAAAACTGAATTTAGCTAAAAGATTTTATGTTATTTATTTTACTTGCTCTGAAAACATTCTTTTACAATTTTACAGTAAATAAATTTGAATTGTAGAGTTACAAATTCAAATTTGTGTGTATTAGGTTTGCACAGATGTTTTTAGACTGAAACAAGTAAGTAAAATAAAATTTATATTAAAAAACAATTCTTACATGAATATTAAAAAAACTAGCTAATTTATTCGTCGAATTGGTATTCGTTGTTGAACTCTTCATCACTCAACAACTGATTACTCTGATCCTGACCATCTTCGAAGAATGTTCTTGTATTAATTTTAACAGGAAGATTTTTATGAAATTGTTGAAAAATAAGTGGTATAAAAGGTAGAAGCGATTTTTTATTGTTCTTCTTCACTAAAGTTATGGCTCGTCGTTGCATGTACAGAGACCCTCGATTTACCGCTGCTAAAGATGTGAATTTCTTTCCAACGCACTTCTTTATTAAGGAAATCTATCGAAAGTCCATAACATTTGATTGAGACATTCTCTCTAAATAATAAAGAAAATGGTTGTCCACGTTTGAATTTGATGACTTGAACCTTCAGTTAATTAACTGAATTTTTAGTCACATAGTCACATCCACTAATTGAAGCAATACGTGCCCTGACAGGAAAAATAGGACTTCAGTCACCTTTGCTCTGAACATTTTCATTTTTAATTCACAGCAATAACAATCTAGTGGTATTTTAAAGGCAACTATGTAGGAGTGGACTTGGATGTTTGTTGCTCTGAAAAGGAACCGTATTGGGGGTACTGAATCGAGAATAAAAAAGAAAATCAGAATTTTGGACTTGACAACTGTTGTTCTGATATATATATATATATATATATATATATATATATATATATACATATATATATATATATATATATATATATATATATATATATATATATATATATATATATATATATATATATATATATATATATATATATATATATATATATATATATATATATATATATATATATATATATATATATATATATATATATATATATATATATATATATATATATATATATATATATATATATATATATATATATATATATATATATATATATATATATATATATATATATATATATATATATAAATAATAAAACTGACTTTAGCTAAAAGATTTTATTTTATTTATTTTACTTGCTCTGAAAACATTCTTTTACAATTTTACAGAAAATTAATTTGAATTGTAGAGTAACAAATTCAAATTTGTGTGTATTAGGATTGCACAGATGTTTTTAGACTGAAACAAGTAAGTAGAATAAAACTTATATCAAAAAACAATTTAAATATGAATTTAAAAAAACTAGCTAATCTATTCATCAAATTGGTATTCGTTGTTGAGCTCTTCATCACTCAACAACTGATTACTCTGATCGTGACCATCTTGGAAGATAGTTCTTGTATTAATTTTAACAGGATGATTTTTATGAAATTGATGAAAAATAGGTGGTATTAAAATTAGAAGCGATTATTTATCGTTCTTTTTTACTAAAGTTATGGCTCGTCGTTGCATGTACAGAGGCTCACGATTAACGCTGCTAAAGATGTGAATTTCTTTCCAACGCACTTCTTCATTAAGGAAATCTCTGAAAGTCCATAACATTTGAGACAATCTCTCTAAATAATAAAGAAAATGGTTGTCTACGTTTTAATTGAATGACTTGAATCTTCAGTTAATTAACTGAATTTTTAGTCACATAGTCACATTCACTAATTGAAGCAATACGTGTCCTGACAGAAAAAATAGGACTTGAGTCACCTTTGCTCTGAACATTTTCATTTTTAATTCACAGCAATACCAATTTAGTGGTATTTTAAAAGCAACTATTGAGGAGTGGACTTGGATCTTTGTTGCTCTGAAAAGGAACCGTATTGGGGATACTGAATCGAGAATAAAAAAGAAAATCAAAATTTTGGACTTGAACCACTGTTGTTCTGATGCTATGTTAAGAATCAACGTACTTGTCAATTAAACTAATTATACAGATATAAAAGTTTGTATATTACAAAAAAAAAACATTAAGACATGTTGCTACCAAATTTGGAACTCAGGGGTCTATGGTACATTGTGAAATTCAGTTATAGAATAAAATTCTACTACTGACTAAAATGGTCTCTCCAAAAAAAAAGTCTTAGTCGAAGTTCGGAACTTTTTGTATGTACTTATAGATTTTAGCTCCAATGGTAGGTGATTGTATAACTTTCCGGCATTGTAGGTAAAGACGTTTTTTGTTAAGACAGAGGTGGGCCCTATTAAATGAATATCGGTACTTGAATTTCTTGTGGCATATCTATGATTTGGTCTTTCTGAAAAGTTATGAATGTGTTTGCGAACCAAACAGACGGATTCGAATATGAATAGTTCAGGAAGAATCAGAAATTTGAATTTTTTTAAGTAGAATTCGCAATGTGTCCTGCTCAGATCAAACATATAACAAATTGCTCTTTTTCTCAACTTGAAAACAGACTCTAAGTGGAAGAGGCTTAATGAACCCCAATAACCAACCATAACGAAGGTGAGATTCGAATAAAGAAAAGTGTGTCGATAACGCAGCATAAATTGAAAGCTCACAAGAAACTATTTTTATGGCGAAAAATGCAGAAGATAATTTTTTTTGTTAATATGTCTATATGAGTAGACCATTTGAGCGACTCATCAATAAAGAGACCTTAAAACTTCACTGAGTTTACTGTTTGAATTGTGTACACGTTTTAGATCTCCTAGAAGTCATTGTCTAGAACAGCGATACTCAAACTGCGGCCCGCCAGGCTTTTAAAAGTGGCCCACCCTATTTAACACCAAATTCTAACAACCTATTAACTATTTAAATTTCCGAGGAAATAATAGGCGCAGTTTTTTCTTTACGTCAAGAAATAATGCTATTTTTACAGCAAAATGATTTATTTATTTATTTATCAACTGGAAGCCCATTTACATAAAAAAATACAAAAAATTAAAATCTTAAATCTAGATTAACATAGCATTTACCTCACAGCGAAACTGCTTTAGTGAGGTACAAAAACATAAGTCGGCGTTTAAATAGCGATTACCATAACCCAACATTCTATTAATAGGTGCATTAATCATATAGTTAGTACGACAGACGGGGTACGCGAATAAGTTGTCACTCCTAGTTCTTCTGAACGGTACGTGAAGGCAAATTTGGCCAAGTAAATCATTAGAGTCAACAAGATTATTCAGACACTTAAAGAGAAACACCAAATCAGATATAATTCTTCTTACCAGGGCCGGCCTAAGGGGTGTGCGAAGTATGCAGCCGCACACTCAAGCCTTTTGGAGGGGCATTAAATTGACCAATTTTTGTAAAAACAAAAAAAAATTTATATAAATATATATATATATATATATATATATATATATATATATATATATTATATATATATATATATATATATATATATATATATATATATTTATATATATATTTATAAATATATATATATATATATATATATATATATATATATATATATATTATATATATATATATATATATATAATATATATATATATATATATATATATATATATATATATATATATATATATATATATATATATATATATATATATATATATATATATATATATATATATATATATATATATATATATATATATATATATATATATATATATATATATATATTAGCGTTGTTTACACGATAACGGGCGCAATTTTGAAGCAATAGGGTTGAAAGTTTGTAAATAGGTAGCTTCATATAATATCTTGAATGGAATTGTTTTTGGTTCCAATTGGTTGGAGGGTTGACCCCCTTGGGGGCAAAATAAATCTTGTTTACACGATAACGGGCGCAATTTTGAAGCAATGGGGTTGAAAGTTTGTAAATAGGTTGTATTGATATCTTGGATGTGATTGTTTTTGGTTCGAATTGATTGGGGAGTTGACCCCCTGGGGGAGAAATGAATCTTGTTTATACGATAACGAGCGCAATTTCAAAGCAATAGGGTTGAATATTTGTAATTTAATAGTTTCGTACGATATCTTGGATGAGATTGTTTTTAGTTCGAATTGGTTGGGGGTTAAGCCCCCTGGGGGGAAAATAAATCTTATTTACATGATAAAGGTCGCAATTTTGTAGCAATAGAATTGAAAGTTTGTATCTAGGTAGTTTTGTATGATATCTTGAACGAGATAGGTTTTGGTTCGAATTGGTTTTGGGGTTGACCCCCTGGGGGAAGAAATAAATCTTGTTTACATGATAAAGGGCGTAATTTTGGAGCAATAGGATTGAAAGCTTATGGGTAGGTAGTTTTCGTATGATATATTGAATGGAATAGGTTTCAATGCGAATTGGTTGTGGGGTTGACCCCCCAGGGAAATAAATCTTGTTTACACGATAGAAGACGCAATTTTGGTACCATAGGGTTGAAACTTTGTAGGTAGGTAGTTTCGTACGATATCTCAAATGCTATTTATTTCGATATAAATTGGTTGGAGGGTTGACCCCCCGGAGGAGGAAATCAATCATGTTCACACGATAAAGGGCGCAATTTTATAGCAATAGAGTACGTAGTTTCGTATACCTTGTATGTGATTGGTTTTGGTACGAATTGGTTGGGGGGTTGATCCCCCGGGGAGGAAATAAATATTGTTCACACATTAGAAAGCGCATTTTTTCCAATTTGGAAATATATTATTCAAACTGGATACGTTATGAAAACCTGCTATTCTAATGCAGCTCGCTGTGATAGAGTTTTTTTTTCGTTTCTATGAAACGTACACACCATATATGAAAGCATTCATCCATCGCTCATTTATGAAGTAAGTGGTAATTTCATATTACATTTCCAATATTAAAGATATGAGTTACATAGTAATATGAAAGTATTGAACAAGCTCGTCTCCATTTTTTGGATAATTAATTTTATTTAACTTTATAATTTTTTTATGTGTCGATTGAATAATTAGTTTTTCTTCACATTATTCTCCTTATC
Source organism: Cynegetis impunctata (assembly GCA_030704885.1). Lineage (NCBI taxonomy): Eukaryota > Metazoa > Arthropoda > Insecta > Coleoptera > Coccinellidae > Cynegetis > Cynegetis impunctata. The sequence goes on from JARQZK010004339.1 coordinate 408,672, forward strand.
TTTATATTTCATTAACATTCAATATGGTTTTTGTTTTAGTTTTGGAATTTTTTCCATCATGTTCTACAATTATTCTAATACACAGTCCTCTTTGTTTTTTGTACTTCATTTGTTTCTATAATTCAATTTTTACGTCTCTGAAAATTATGGTACCTACCTAAACTTTTTCCAAATTTCTTCTCACATTCTCATTCACAAATTTTTCGGGTATATTCTCTTATTTACACTAGTGTGTAGTGTGCAGTTCTTGTTTGATTATTAGCAGCTTTTCAGTTTGCAATCCTGCTTATTTAAATGGGTGCAATTAGCAGAGTTCGACCTGGGACCAAGATAGTTTCATGACTTTATATGATGCTTGGCGCCAAAAATTCAATTTCATATATATATATATATATATATATATATATATATATATATATATATATATATATATATATATATATATATATATATATATATATATATATATATATATATATATATATATATATATATATATATATATATATATATATATATATATAATATAATATATATATATATATATATATATATATATATATATATATATAAAATATATATATGCAAAAAGTGAACAAAAACTGTGTTTTAGGTCTTTAAATTTCAAAAAATTTCATACCCTCCGGACCCCCCGGCAGGGGCATAAAATTTGAGTCTAGCACACTTGCAATTTTCGTCTTAGGCCGGCCCTGCTTCTTACTGATAAAGGCTGCATACCCAACTGAGTGCGAATAAATGTTAAGGAAAAATTGATTCGAGGAATTGACCTTCTGAAGAAAATGTAAAGCAAAAATTTATTCTGCACCCGTTCAATATATTGCGAATCAGCCTCGTAATGAGGTGACCAAACAATTGACCCGTACTCAACAATAGGTCTACAAAAAGCAAAATAAAGCAATTTCACAGTAGCATCATCAGATAATTCAGCTGAATTCCGACGAATGAACCCCAATACTCTCAATGCACGGTTAGTCATTATTCTGAAGTGTTCCTTGAAGTCAAGTTGACTATCCAAATTTATGCCAAGATCACTAATGATATTAACAGGCTCAAGACTTGCACCATCAACCGATTATGGATAAAATACTGGGTTACTGGTTCGATGGAAGGTAATACATTTACATTTCAGAAAGTTCATACTCAACAGAAGACCCGAAAGCCATTCCACCACAGCCAACACGTCCGATTGAAGATCAGCAGCATCGGCAACTGATGAGATGGATTTATAGATCTTCAAGTCATCAGCAAATAACAAAACTTTAGAATGCTTAAAATTATAAAATTATCCTGAACTGCAAAATAACAACTTCACCATTTGTTAGCTTTTCTATGCGACATAACTGAGAAACTCACAGCCTTAATCGAAACTTGCAAGGTGAAAACAAAATAATTACACAAATGGCTGATAAAATATTTGCTTTCATAGAAAAACTAAGTATTTATTACGAAGAAATTGAAAACAAATTACTTCAAAATTTTCGAACACTTACAAGTGTTACACAGGACTGTATTGATATTTTCGAAGAAAACTGATAATTTCAAATTATATATCTGCACTATCAGACGAGTTTAAAGGGAGATTAAAAAAAAATTAAAAATTTGTTACTGCTTGTGGAAAAATTATGGTACCTAGAGCCGATAAGTATTTCACAATTGGCTCCAATTTTGGATTGTAATTGTGCAGACTTGTCTGACGAGCTCATTGAAGTGAAGAGTGTTACAAAGTTATTTTTAAAGATACGACAGAGAAGATGGAGTAGGTACCTGAGTTTTTGACAATAGTGCCCGAACAATTTAAGACTGAAAAAATGTGATCCAATTCTACTTACGTTGTTTTGCATCGACATATCTTTGTGAATCATCTTATTCCAAAATGAAATATGCAAAGAACGTATATAGAAACCGACTTATTGATTCTCATTTCGATGACATTAAAATGTTCCCAATATAATAAATAAACAATTAAACGTAATAGGTTTTTAACCGACGCCTAAATAACAGATGTGATTTATGTAGGTAGCGGCCCGCACGACACAACTAATATCTGAAAGTGGCCCAAGAAAAAAAAAGTTTGAATATGGCTGGTCTAGAATCTAGACAATGACTTTCTAAATTTTTCTGAGTCCGATACATATATTCAATGGTTACTTCCATTAAATTCAGAAAAGTGTGTCGTGCTCAGAATAGGAAAGAACAACCCACTCGCACCGTACCTTGTTGAAGGTTAACCATTACTTTCGGTGTTCTCCTTCAACGACCTCGGAGTGATCGTAAACAGTACCTTAACTTGGTCCGATCATATTACATCGATCTGTAAGCGTGCGAACTCGAAGTTATTTCTTATTCGGAAGTGTTTCTCGCGAATGTCTTTTCGGTCGTTCTGTAGACTCTACACTGCTTATGTGAGACCAACTCGAGTACGCCGGTCCAGCGTGGTACCCCGACTTGGCTCGCGATAGGGCTCTTCTGGAAAACGTCCAGAGAAGGGCTACTCGTATGCCCTTTGGACCGAGAAGACCCTCATACGAAGAAAGACTTTCTATGGCTCAATTAACTTCCTTCGAACTTCGCCGCCACCGTGGTGACCTGATTATCACATTTAAAATATTAAAATTCAATTTTGGAAATCTCGACATGATGTATACCGTTAATCGCGACGAACGTCTCAGAGGTCATCAGTTCAAGCTCAAGAAGGAAAACTTTTCTGCTAGTTCGAGACAGAACTTCCTACCAAATAGGATTTTCGACAGCTGGAATAATCTCAACGAAACCATTGTATCTGCTTCATCTACAAACACATTTAAAAACGGACTGGACAAATTTCTATCGGGGTAGAGAATGGTTATTTTCTCATTTTATAATATTGTATTTTCTTTTCATTTTGGTCTGTTGTAGAGATATTTTATTTTCATTTCTTTTTCAAATGTACATACTAGTAGGTTACCTAGAGTAGGTTACCTAGAGGGACCTGTCCCTCTGCCCTTATCAATATGTAATAATAATAATAATATATGAATTTTTTTTAGGTGTTATGTGCATCGACAACCACTGGATATCTCAGTCTAGCGTCGAACAGAGGAAAGGTCGCGCCGGCAGAGTTCGAGCTGGAGAGAGCTTCCACATGTATCCGAAATCAAAGCTGGAATCGCTTCCTCAATTTTCCCTACCGGAGATACTGCGCGTCTCTCTAACCAAGGTCGTGCTTGATTCGAAGGCGTACTGCAAAGACTCCGACGCGTTGAACTTCTTCAGCAAGCTGCCGTCGCCTCCCGGACGCGAAATCGTGAAGTTGGCAGTCGACGAGCTCAAAGATCTGGACCTGATTGACGACAAGGAAAAGCTCACACCACTGGGTGAGGTAAATATTTGGTCTCGATGGTATATTTCGATAGTTGAATTTAATTCTTAAAAAGCTATGATACAGAAAGAAAATGATTAACTTTCATTAATTCTTCGCATTTTATATCAGCTACTGCTCTTTGAGAGCGAATAAATGCTTCTGTACTCAGGCCGTTCTAAATTAAGGTATGTTAGAAAAAATCGTAACTGCTTCATGCATATTTCCGCCAGTGTTTTCCACAAAGTTTGAACATGCCAAAGTTTTGACTGGAATTTCCTAAATTTTGATAGTTTTGATCTGCCTGGAGAATAACCCTAGATACCAAATTTCATCTCATTTGGAGATGCCAAATATACCTAGAAAAAAATTTAATGTATATATATATATATATATATATATATATATATATATATATATATATATATATATATATATATACAGTGCTTTCATGATGAAAGGAACAAATTCATTAAAAAATTAGGTTTCTATTTCATGTTAAAATCCTCGGACAGGTCGATTAGTATTTTTATTTGGGCAATTTTCGCAATAAAAATTTTGTATACAGGGTGTCTCATTCAAGAACTATGGCTTTGTCATTAGTTTTTTTAAAGGTAATACCCTGTATATTATTTCACTTTACAATTCTACGATAAATTCTTATCACTTTTTGTGAACATACCATATGCCTCAACTTGATGGATTCCCAGATTATATCGGAGATAGTGGAGCACCTGGAGATTTAAAATGTGGATTAAAAGTACAAAAAAAAGTTTAGGTAAACATTGTCATTAAATCTGAAGAATGAAATTTCACATGTACCATCTGAATTCATTCACTGGTGCTGTATAGTCCGCAGTTTTCACGTTTTTAACGCTCCAGGCACTACACTACTTCATTGTTTAAGAAAATGTAATTACTTGAGAGAGAACGAATTGAAGTACTTATGATGATTGGTTTTGGAGATAGGGTGCGTTCACAAGAAGAAGTCTGCAATCTATTCAATGAAAATCATCCTGATCGTCCGCCAATTACTAGATCGACAGTCAGCAAAATTGAATCAAAATTCAGGAGATACGGCCACGTTAGAGATTTACCTAAAGGAAGACCACCGAGAGTATCTGAAGAAACAGTGCTGAACGTTCTACTAGAAACCCAATATAACCCTCATACATCCATTACTACAATTTCCAATAATTTCAATTTATCAGTAGGGTCCGTGCATAAAATACTTAAGGTAAATAAGTATCATCCCTATAAAATTAAGCTGGTACATGAATTATTAGAAGACGATTTTGACCGCAGAGTACAGTTTTGTGAGCAGATTCTTGAAATTCATAATCAACATCTAAATTTCATTACAAACATAATTTTTTCTGATGAAGCCACCTTTACTTTAAATGGCCACGTCAACAGACAAAACTGTAGGTATTGGGCGACCGAGAATCCTCATTGGATGCAAGAATGCCACACACAGCGGCCTCAAAAAATTAATACATGGGCAGCGATTGTTCGAAATCGTATAGTTGGTCCCTAGTTTTTTGAAGGAACACTAAACGGAGAGGACTACTTGAACTTTCTTCAGTTCGAACTCATTCCGGCTTTAGCTGTTTTGTTTCCTAACCCACAAGATCCTGACATACCTAATAACGAGATATGGTTTCAACAAGATGGGGCACCTCCTCACTATTCAATCGCTGTTCGACAATTTCTTGATGCAACTTTTCCCAACAGATGGATAGGACGGAGAGGTCCGATTGAGTGGCCGCCAAGATCACCGGACATAACCCCATTGGATTTTTTCTTATGGGGTTATTTGAAGTCTAAAGTTTATTTGAATAGACCAAATAATATTGATGATCTAAAAGAGAGAATCAGGCAGGAAATAAGACTTATCAGTCCAGAAGTAATTGAAAATGTGCAACGGGAAACATTGAATCGACTTCAAAAATGTCTCGAAGTAAACGGACAACAGATTGAACATATGTAAAAATTAAATTAGTAATTACATTTGTGTGTTTTCATATCGTACCTCTCATTACCCACTATCTCCGTTTCTGGCAATCCATCGAGTTGAGGCATATGGTATGTTCACAAAAAGTGATAAGAATTTATCGTAGAATTGTAAAGTGAAATAATATACAGGGTATTACCTTTAAAAAAACTAATGACAAAGCCATAGCTCTTGAATGAGACACCCTGTATACAAAATTTTTATTGCGAAAAATGCCCAAATAAAAATACTAATCTACCTGTCCGAGGATTTTAACATGAAATAGAAACCTAATTTTTTAATGAATTTGTTCCTTTCATCATGAAAGCACTGTATATATATATATATATATATATATATATATACAGATACACATTCACCTCGGTGTTGCTATGAGAAATGAAAAGAGTGGGGAAAATTTTTTTAGCACAGTCATGAGGAGCATATTCCAAAATTATTTTGAAATATACAGAGTGACCCAAAAGAAAGATATATATCAAAAATAAATTCTTCCAGACACAGTTAAGTCTACTTTTTAAGTGTTCGATAAGTGGACCCCATTTGAGGTGTTTATCAAGCCTGAGACACAGGAATTTTACACAATCACTAATTTCAATAATATTATTATCTGCACTTATAGACTATGGATGATAAATTCTAGACTTGTCAGTATAGAAGATTATACATTTTTTTTTTGACATTCTAAACTAAGTTTCGACTCCCAAACCACTGTGTAACAAGTTGCAGTAATTCCCTAACACAAAGTGAAATGTCAGAGCTACTTTGAAATCTCTTCAAGAATATATATATATATATATATATATATATATATATATATATATATATATATATATATATAAATATATATATATATATATATATATATATATATATATATATATATATATATATATATATATATATATATATATATATATATATATATATATATATATATATATATATATATATATATATATATATATATATATATATATATATATATATATATATATATATATATATAAACAAGTAGAGCAGAATTATCGGTATAGCCCGCTTATATGAAAGCAGCCGTTGACACGTGTTTCGGACTCTTTGGTCCTCATCAGAACGGCGTAGCCAAGCATTGGATTGAAAACTTGGAGATGAAAATAGCAACATCGGTCTGAGATCTCGCGGATGGCATTAATCGCCTCCGTGGTAAAGTTTGACCAAATCTCCCAAACCGGAGAGTTCAAACAATAAGCCACAAATGTGTGATTGTCTTCCGTAGCAGGGGATTTCATTTGTTGTTGCTATTTTCATCTCCTAGTTTTCAATCCAATGCTTGGCTACGCCGTTCTGATGAGGACCAAAGAGTCCGAAACACGTGTCAACGGCTGCTTCCATATAAGCGGGCTATACCGATAATTCTGCTCTACTTGTTTATATATATATATATATATATATATATATATATATATATATATATATATATATATATATATATATATATATATATGTATATATATATATATATATATATATATATATATATATATATATATATATATGTATATACATATATATGTATATATATATATATATATATATATATATCTATATATATATATTGTAAGGTTTCAACCCCTATAAAAATTCTATAATGGATTTAAATTGAAACTTGTTACAAGATGTTACCAGCTAGCTCTATGTGGGGGTTCTAAACTGTTGAAATCAAGCTACTTAAACTAATAGTGAATCAAAAGATGGAATTAGGGCGTCATGATAACTTTGTCAGTACTAATACACTCTCAATAAAACTCTAATGTAACAAAATAATATATTGACTCTAATTTACAACTAATAACGAAAGGCACTTATCTATGGTGGTGGCTTCCTCTATTCTGGCCTGTATAGGATTGATCGGTATCTCAACTTAAATTTGGTTCAGCTCTCCACTTGATCGGTATCGCAACTTGGAAGTGCTTCCGCTCTCACTTGATCGGTATATCAACTTGAAACTGCTTCAGCTCTCACTTGATCGGTATATCAACTTGAAAATGCTTCTGCTCTCACTTGATCGGTATATCAACTTGAAAATGCTTCTGCTCTCCAAGTAACGGTCTCCAAGTAAAGCTCTTACCGTAAAGATCTCAAGTAAGCTCCCAAAGTAAAATCTCAACGTAAAGTCTCAATGTACAGCTCTCCAACTAAAATCTCTACGTAAAGTCTCAAAGTAAAGCTCTCTAAGTACAGTCTCCACGTAAAGGGGTCCCTGTTAAACATTAGTTCGTAAGTACAGGTCGATGTATCTTGGGTTGCCGACCACCATTTGCCATTATCACGAACGCGTACAATTTTCCGGGATTCTACCATAATTACTAGTTACAAGTATTGTACTCAAAATCACGAGGTGGAAGAAAACTCTATCAAACATAAATTATTCGGTTCGTAATATGGCTAAAGGTGGCGGCACATGCACGAAATTATTAAATCTTTCAATATCAGTATTTACCATGGCCATCGCGACGTTCAAATGAGGAAAATGGTATGGATAGTTTTACACATGAATTTAGGAATTATATTTCTCACCACAATACTATAAAATTGAAGTTAATTTAATATTAAATGCAAAGGATGCTACCCCATGTGGAGGCTTCTTAATACCCATCCTACAGCGATGTTTTACAACTAATTAAATGAAATTTATGGGAAGAAATACCATACAAAATGAATCGGAAGGTTGATACATTCCACAACTTTTAATTAAAATGAAATTTGAAAGATTTACTCACGTAATCTGTTGACCCCTTGACTAGTTTCACTAACAACAATCGAGAACTAATGACACGGTAAGCGGAAATGAGAACAATCCACTCTCCGCCGGGTCCTGCGCATCGCCAACGTAACTCGATATGTCAAGTGGTCAAGCGTTTTATTGCGATACTCAAATACCAAATCGAACGGTTCAAAAAACCGTTACAATATATATATATATATATATATATATATATATATATATATATATATATATATATATATATATATATATATATATATATATATATATATATATATATATATATATATATGTATATATATATATATATATATATATATATATATATATATATACATATATATATATATATATATATATATATATATATATTTATATATATATTTATATATATATATATATATATATATATATGTATATATATATATATATATATATATATATATATATATATACATATATATATATATATATATATATATATATATACATATATATATATATATATATATATATATATATATATATATATATATATATATATATATATGTATATATATATATATGTATATATATGTATATATATATATATATATATATATATATATATATATATATATATATATATATATATATATATATATATATGCAGCCTCTATATATATATATATATATATATATATATATATATATATATATATATATATATATATATATATATATATATATATATATATATATATATAACTAAAAAACAATGCGATATTCCGTTATTATAGTGATCTAACTAAAAGTCTCTCCCACCAGGTGGTCGTCAACTTCCAGCTGGAACCCAAGCTGTCCAAGACGTTGGTGAACGCGGTGGTGTACAAGTGCGTCACACCCATCGTGGACATCGTCACCATCTTCTCGTCTGGGACGGAAATATTCGCTTCCGTCATGGACCGCAAGGAGATGATCAGGTCCGCCAAGTCGAGTTACTCGCGTACCAGCGATCACTTGGCGTTGATGCGCCTGTTCGAGATATGGGAGGAGTTCAGGGAGGCGGGAAATAGAAAGATGGCGGAGAAGTTTTGCAACGATCTGGGACTGGTACCGTCGAGGATGCACATTTTGGAAGGTAAAGCTGGATTTATAGTTTGACGGACTGTAAGCGTAGACGCAACGCAATAATTATCATATGTACTCTTGTTTATAAATGAACGTTATGTCAAAAAAAAAGTCAATTTAATCCGAAAAATATGTGGAAGCCTACAATTTTTTCAAAGGAAAAAGGCTACCGCCCCGAATTCAGAAATTGTATTATTAATAATAATAATAACAATATAACGTTTATTTAATAAGCCATTAAAAAAAAATGGGAGTAATAAAAATAAAATTATATATATATATATATATATATATATATATATATATATATATATATATATATATATACTTATATATATATATATATATATATATATATATATATATATATATATATATACTTATATATATATATATATATATATATATATATATATACTTATATATATATATATATATATATATATATATATACAGTGAAACTTGGATATAACGAATCCTCAAGGGGAACTAGGAAGTGTTCGCTATAAGCGAGTGGCCGTTATAAACGAGTTGTGAATTTTATGATATAATATATTACATTACTACAAATTGTATGTATGTACCTAATATCTACGTAAATATATAAAACATACTAATACATTTTAAACTAAGAAAGCTAGAAGAATTATATCGATTTTTTGACTTAAATTGATTGCTTTGCTTTCTAACACCGAATTTGGTTCCGTCATCGTAAAGAATCAAAGCCCGGAAAACATACCAATCGCTCTTAATCATATACTAACAGTAACATAGCGGTAACTCGGACACGAACACGACGACGGGCTAGGAAAAAAGTGACGAAACATCTTCGATAGTTCGTTATAGCCGATGATATATCTCAAAATGGATCGCTATATGCGAGTTCGTTATAACCAGGCAGAGTTATATGTAATAACATAGGGTTTTTCGCAGGGATTTTGAATTTGTTCGTTATAACCGAGCGTTCCTTAGAAATGAGTTTGACTGTATATATATATATATATATATATATATATATATATATATATATATATATATATATATATATATATATATATATATATATATATATATATATATATATATATATATATATATATATATAGGGTTGCGATAAAGTATGGAACCAAGTAAATATCTTTCGAAGGAAAAGGAGAATATTTATGAAATTTTGCAGGTAAGTCCAATGGATCAAAATGCATCTGATGTATGATTTTTTGTTGATAATATACTTCCGGTTGTACCGGAAATAGACCCTAAGTCGCTTATTTTAAATACCCTATATATTATTACATTTTTGGATTCTACTTAAGATTCTAAGCAGATTCTATGCATCATATCCTATACCTAAGTCTAAGCGTTTTTGACATATTCAGTTTTTTATGTCAAAAACGACGATTGTAAGCCCTAATATAATTATCAATTGTTTCTATAAGGAAGCCTTTTTTACTTACTTTGGGTTAGATTCCTTGTTGAAAAGGACCCATTTTGATAGATTTTGAATAATATTTGGATAACTAGTTATACAGGGTGTGCAAAAAATAAGATCTAAAATGATATTGAGAAAACTGACAAAAATCAATTTTTTCAAATGGAAACCCCCCATTTTCTTTATTCTGTAGTATTAAGCATTTAAAAAGAAGGTAACTTTGTATGAGGTTATCTTCACCTAAAATTTGAAGTTTTCGAAATATTGCCAATTTAATATTTTTATATGGCGATTTTGCATTCAATCGTTAAACAATTAGATCTAGGATAGCCACGATCGTATTTGAGATCGTACTCGTTTATTACTTACTACATATGCATACACACAACATCAATTTGTTTATCTGAACGTGTTTTTACGGTAATGTAAAAATCTCAAGAGAAGTTGAATTAATTTTTGTCAATTTTCTCAATCTCATTTTAGATCTTATTTTTTGCACACCCTGTATGACTAGTTATCCAAATATTATAAAAAATCTATTAAAGTAGGTCCTTTTCAACAAGGAAATTAACCCAAAGTAAGTAAAAAGGGCTTCCTTATAGGAACAACTGATAATTATATTAGGGCTTGCAATCGTCGTTTTTGACATAAAAACCTAAATATGTCAAAAACGCTTAGACTTAGGTATAGGACATAATGCATAAAATCTGTCTAGAATCTTAAGTAGAATCCAAAAATGTAATAATATATAGCGTATCCAATAAAATAAGCAACTTAGGGTCTATTTCCGGTACAACCGGAAGTATGTTATCAACAAAAAATCATACATCAGATGCATTTTGATCCATTGGACTTACCTGCAAAATTTCATAAATATTCTCCTTTTCCTTCGAAAGATATTTACTTGGTTCCATACTTTATCGCAACCCTGTATATATATATATATATATATATATATATATATATATATATATATATATATATATATATATATATATATATATATATATATATATATATATATATATATATATATATATATATATATATATATATATATATATATATATATATATATATATATATATATATATATATATATATATATATATATATATATATATATATATATATATATATATATATATATATATATATGTATCTCTTTCATATTTCAATATTTTATCTCAAAAATTGAAGAACTCAACTTTATGGGCGCAATAGTCCATGTTAAGGACAATGCTGAATATTGACAGAACTATAGACATTGAAAAATATTCAAAACTTGAAGCATTCTTCTAGAGAAAATCAGATATCCATAATAATTTCGCTATTATTTGTTACAGTCGTAGAAAAAGTATAGTGTTGCACGGAATGCTCATTTCCCACTCGTATGATTTGTAGCATTCGCCTACGGCTCATGCTGCAATCCTCATACTCGTGGAAAATGACTACCATTCCGTGCTTGTTGTACAATATACTCTTTACGAACTAGAATTACAACTGTAATATAATACGAAACGCTTTTCAATTTTCAGCGCTCAGAAAAATACATTCCGACTATCTTTACGACGGACTGAAATACCGAGTGTTGCCCATATCCGACGACTTTTCCGACGACGACGAAATAGTCAAGGGCGTGCTGCTGAGCGGAGTCGGTTCGTTTTTGACGCACAAAAATTGGGAAATTGAGAAAGGTCGCTTGAAGAAAGGAAACGTACTTCTTACCAGGTGAGTGACGTGTTGATTTCCAGATGCTTGAAAACTCACCCTCCTTAGAATCTCACGTTCAACACCTTATGTTTCGGAATGTAGCATTCGGTGGGACTAATTTCGTGAATAATAATAAATTTCATTCATACGTTGGCTACAATAAGCATGTACACGTCATAATAATATAAATATAATCCATAAATACACACATAAACAATAATAATAATATAAGTTTATTTAACATAAGTTTGACAAAATTTCATATAACATAGATTAATACATACCATTTTTATTTCCTATAATATGACAACCTACTCTAATTATCATTCCTAAAATGTGAATAAACAAAATAATACTCTACTCCCACAAAGGCTTTGCCAGAGCGTGGGATAAATTTTCTCCAAGTTAAATAATAATCTGAAGTAACGTCTGTGCATTAGGGTACTTGACATGTATACCAAAAATCGATTCAATACCTTCGTTACTACAGTATTATTCGCCAAATGATCGAAAATCAACATCTTTTAATAAATAAGTAATTTTTTTTTTTATTGGCAATTAACGCGTCTCGGCATCTAGTGGCCACTGACACAGGATCTATGATACATTGGGTTACATAATAAAAAATCAAATTAATTTAAACAGTCGACAGTCTTTAAGGAACTGTATCACAGAACTAAACTGGTTAGGTGCACCGAGAATGTTTTTGAGAGTTCCACTAAGTTTGTGTTTATGACGAGTTGGGCTGTAGTGTTTGCAGTGTAGAAGTATGTGCTCAATTGTAAGTCTCGCGTTATCACAGAATTCACAGGTAGGGGGATTCTGTGCAGACATCAGGTATCCATGTGTGAGCCGGGAGTGACCTATTCTGAGTCTTCTTAAAACACTTTTGTCTTTTCTTGCCATTTGAGGCATTTTCTGCGTGGAAACAGTGGGTTGGATAGTATGTAGTTTTGTGTTGCGTGTATCCCAATGTGTTTGCCATATTTGAATCTTCATTTGTCGTGCTGCTGATTTTAAGTCTTGGTGGAGTTGAATTTGCTCTACTGGCAAGTCGGAGGAACAAGTTTGTTTTGCTGCTTGGTCTGCACGTTCGTTGCCCGCAATTCCTACATGGGAGGGGATCCAGATGATATTCACGTAGATACCTCTAGTGTGATGATGGTGGCAGGTGTCGAGGATATTTTGAACTATGGGATGTGTTGAATAGTCGTTTTTAATGGAGTATATTGATGAAAGAGAGTCTGTACATATGGCAAGTTTACTGTTATCCTGTACTGGGGTCCTCAAAGCTTGTAATATTCCGTATAGTTCAGCTGTGTGTATACTACATAGATCAGGAAGTAATTGTTTGTTAATAAAAAAAGCGTTTAAAAATACGCCAGGATTTAAATTTTTCGAAACGCTCTGTGATTGGCCAATGGGGCGTGTGACGTCAAAGATCAATAAACACAGCACGGGATCAGTGCAGATCAGTGTAAATAACCGCTAAGTGTGGAAAAACGCGCTGTGCAGTGATTTGGAAGTGTTTGATTACTTGCCAAAACAAAAGTAGTGACAAAAACATCGTTTTATTTAATCTGTGCGCGAAAATTGGCGAAAATGACGGAAACGGGCTATGTAAAAGCCCAATCTGACAACTTGCCTTTCATGGATGGATTCATGATTGCTGCTTTTTTTAGCAACAATTCCTTGTTTAATTCTGCGGAAATTCGAGGAGTGAAAGCTGGAGCGTAAGTAAAATTATTATTTTCACAATGATTGCACAAGCGACCATAACCTCAATTCAGCAGTTGCTATTTCGATTGGCATTTGAGTGAATTATTCGTTGGAAACAATATGATTTTGTAAATTAAAAGAATATGAATTTCACAAAAAAAAACACTCTGCGAAGAAAATGGAATTCAAATAAACAAATGGACTTATAAAACTAAAGCCAAAACGAATTTTTCCAGAATTAAAAAAAATCAAACATAATAAGTTTATTTCACTTTTAGAATTTTCAAATACCTTAAAATATGTAATATGATTATAAAAATTATATTCATATACAATATTTTTGTTTACTTACCACTATTATATTCATAATATTATGTATGTTATTTAAATTTTCCTTTTTTTTGATTAGTTAATTGCATATAAAATATATTTGCACAATCTATATTTATAAATTCAGTAATTATTTATAATATGATGTAATGTTTCTTTTATAATTAAATTAATAGACACGTAAAATAAGTAGCATGGGAATAATATTTTGTACAGTGCTGGCCGAAGCAGCTATGGGGATTCAGCTGTCGGGTACGTTCAAGTAAAAAGAGACAAATCTAAGTGTTTCCTGAAGGCCAGAGTATGTCCAGAACACAGGGTGAGGAGTAAAGATTATAATGTGACAATCATTATTAACGAAGATGATGAAAAAATCTTGAGTGCCACATGCCATGATTGCGCAGCATCGGCAGGTATTAATTTTATTTTACAACTACCGGTTTTTTACATTAAATACATTTTCTTTCTTATGAATTTCTGTAAGCTGTTGACTATGATGGAATACACACATATATGTATAGTAATACACTGTCTGTTGCTGTCTGTCAAGCCAACAACGCCGACAATACAAGGACTGAGGACTCTGACGTCAGAGTGGCGTGACGTAAGCATAGCGAGGTATAAGTGAATTCAGATTCACCGCTTAACCCTACTTTTTCAGTGTTTGTTTACTTCCTCACAGGAGCGACGTGGGTTTTTCTCCCTTGTTTTTTTTGTGATTAGTTGTAACAGGATTAATTAGTCTGCTATTTTTTGTAGTGGTGTGTCACCGAAACGAAATATTTATAATGTCATATAGTTGCTGTGTATCGGGATGCCGCGGTAACTATAAAAATGGACCAAAAGTACACCTTTTCCGTTTTCCAACGGATGAAGTGATGTCTGCTAAATGGGTGGCAGCTATTCGCCGGGAAAATTTTTCTCCATCGAAGTTCTCTAGGGTCTGTGAATTACATTTTGCCAAGGAAAATATAATCACTTGTTCTCCTGCAACGGATTCCAGAACCGGCGGGTATATAACTGTTATTCCTAGACTAAAACACGATGCTGTGCCCACCAAACTGCCAACTTGTCCTTTTTATTTATCAAAAACAATTAAATTTCGCCTTAGTCGTGATGAAAAACTACGCGAATTAGAATATGAAAGTTTTGCGAATGCAATTAGAAATAGTAAGATCGAATTTGAAGCTTGTGAAAAAAGATCTTCATATTATGATTTTGAACAGTTTCTTAATGTTTCAAACTCATTTCTGCCTAAAGGCTGGTTCAAAATAAATGATACTAGTAAAGTCACATTATTCAGATTGAAATATTCTCCCGGGCTTGTAATGATGTGTTCATTGTTCAATGATGAGTTAATTGTCGAAGATAATTTCAACCTTATTAAAAGTTTCAGTCGCGGAAAATTGCTTTATCCCAAAGACGTTATCGTACGAATAGTTTTATATGCATACTTATATAATATTTAACAAAATTTTAGATGATTTCGAGGAAACTTTTTTAACAGTTCATAATAAACGGGCATTTCTTACTCAATATATTTTGAAATTTCTCTCAGAAAACGACCATCTACATAATGATAGTAAATGTAATATTTATACAATTCATGAGATTGCAAAAATTGTGATTACCTGTACAGTAAGTACACTCGTTAAAAATTACTGTGGAAAATTAAACGACCGATTGGCGTCATGCAAAATTCGCAAATTGAATACTTTGGTTACATAAGTTTTGGTAGTAATGGTATTTGCTTTGAAATTTCGTTTTTCCATAATAAAATAGAATGGAGTACAAAGAAGGGCTCAGTTGACGACTGGTACCCTCTTTAAACAGAAAGCCCTTCAAAAGTTTCAAAAAACCTATTGCTTTAGCGGTTCGCGTTATCCAACGCATAACGATGTGACTTCGGGTCGGCCTCCCTGTTGTGGCGTCACTCGGCAGTCTCGGGTCCTTATATTCTCGGTGTTGTTGGTCAAGCGCATGCAGTGTATGTAAACAAGATCTCTGACGTCACGCGAGGAGCCATGATGAATCGAGCGTTTCGGCGCGAAGCCGAATTATTTGAATTTCAAAGTGTTACAGAAAAATAACTAATCATAAAAAAAATTTTTTACCTGAACTACTTTTCATTTTGACGAATTCCTAAACTATTGTGCAAATAAAAAAAAATTGGTCAAGTACCCTTTTATCCACAATCAGAATCCCGACACATCATCCAAGACAGAACGCTTCCTCTCATTCAATCAAGGAGCCGATGAGATTTCTAGGTCGTTCCCTAAGAAATCTCTTTGTTCGAACTACAAATAGTTTCCTAGTTTCCAGGTTTCTTATCTCGTACGGTAGAAAATTAAATAATCTATTTCCCAGATATTCGAAAGATCGGCGCCCCACACTACTAGAGAAAAAAAGCCGTCCTAGTCTTTTGCTGCGTAACACACCTGGTCTCATAGTTGTGTTCCACATAACTCAATTTCAATCTTTCCTCATATTTTGTTATTACGCTCTTCAGAAAAAAAAGCTGCCTTATATCCAAAACATCTGCTTTCCTATATAAATAATCCGATGGATAATCACTTGGCTTGCCAAGCATTAATCAAAAAACATATTAACCCTTTCCGGCCCAAATTATTTTCTTGTGGAAAAAATATTATGTATGGTTTGATAATGGTTTATTAGAGATACTCGAAGAAAATGAAACAAATTTCAAGATGAAAAAACACAAGGATTATCCTGCAGGATGTGGTCACTCCACATAACCAGTAGGAACATATAACCAAACGATATAACCTATTTTGCGTAATATAACATGAAACAGTTTTTGTCATGTTTCAAACACAATTCTACTTTGCACGCTGAACATTTCTTACAAATCATAGAACTCATCTGCATGAAGATTTTCTAAATATTCAGTTTTTTGGTTCCCAACCCTCCCGGATTGCCCGGATGACTCCGGTAATAATGGTCAACCTTCCGACTTCCCGGGGTGACTAATTTCCCCAGTTTTTTTAAAATTATACGCAACCGCTCTACTAATCAAACTTCGATTTTTAATGATTATGATTTTGTGGTAAAAAAACTGTCGAATATTAGAAGCAGAGTATATATAAATTAAAAATAAATAAATGATTGACATTTTCTTCAACCCCCTCCCTACTAAACTCTTAAAAAAAATCTCTCGGGTTGGTCTTTTCGAAAATTGCCATCCTATTCAGTAGGTAGGTACTCCAAACTTGCTTCCTCAGAACTAAAATAAGATAACAGTGGTCACTTCAGGAGACCCCAACGAAATTAGTAATTTCGAAAGAAAGGAAACATTTACGTTCAATATATTCATGAAAATGCATAAATAAGATATAAGTAAATAACTTTGGAGCCATTTTTCCACCATTCATAAATAAAAATAACAAATTCACACTGTTTCAGCAGATCCTCTAAGTCAGTGGTTCTCAACCTTTTCACCACTGAGGACCACTTGTACCTTTCAGAATTCTTGGCGGACCACTTAGATATTATTATTAATATTTCCCAATAATAGGTTAAATGAGATGAACACTGAAGTTTTACTAATGAATTTATTATTTACAAAATAAAAAAAGAAAATACATAGTGGAAGACAAAAGAAATATAAAAAACAAAATAAAAAGTCATAGATAGCGCCAAATTAAGACGTTAATGACTTCCTTGGTCTTGCTTCTCACTTGAAAGTTTCTCAATATTTGGCTCGAAAGAAGTTGACGCCAGTCTCATAGGAGCATTAAAATTTAGCAACCTATTTCTGTGTTTATTCTTGATGACACATAATGTTGAGAATGCTGCCTCACAGAGATAAGTGGAATGAAAATAAATAGGCAGACGCATTAATTTACGTCTCAAGAGCCAAGATTTTAATTTTTTATTTTATGACTGTTCACTTCGCGGACCACATGAAAACCGTTCGCGGACCACAGGTTGAGAATCACTGCTCTAAGTAGTGTCCAACTATAGTAAACAAATGCACGTTATACGCGCTTCGACTTATTTCGGTCTGTCTTCGATGAACACGTCAAATTTTGCTATGTTACACAACCCACAGAACACACTGGTATGCTGAAATATCCAGCGAGCAGTTTTACTCATGACTAACAAACTGTGGTCTTCCTAGCTAACCACTTGCCCTGAAAGGGTTAACATATCTACAACTTACGTTACAAACACAAGCAAACGACCATCTGGAACAAAACTCTCCGAATGAATAAAATGCATGACTTAGTAGAAAACGCTTTAGCTCTTTTTTGAACTTTATAATACTATTTATGAATACATATAACAAGCTCTCTTGGAAAATTGTTTAATAATTTTGAATTATTGAAGAATTTTCCTTGTTCACTTTATGTGTAATTTTAATTTGCTATTTTTTCACGTTTAACGTTCTTCCGCAGACTACATCACAAAGCGACCGTGACTCCGGATAGCGTAAACTTCAAGAACACTTCGAACAAATCCAAGTTCCTCCTCTACATAAACGAAACCAGATCTAATGTAAGAAGAACCACACTGATCAGAGAAACTAGTCTTATATCGCCGATAATCGTCCTGCTTTTCTCCAATAAAACATTGCGTATGCATGACGTGAGTACAATGTGTGTTCACGAAAAAAGTATCTTGCTTAACTTCTTCTTCATTTTTTTTTTCAGATTGAAGCAGATCAGTTTTCGTCCGATTTGAAGTCCGACGATCAGGTCATACTTAATTTGGCTGGTACCAAGTTGAATTTTCTGTTGGACAGACAGTGAGTTTTATTTTCCCTCTCAAGAAGAATCATTATTCAAAATATAATGTTAGATCGGTCATGAGAAATTCTTAACCGACTGAAATCCAAACTTTAGTATGCTAAAGTCGAAAGGGCCGAAAGGTTGCCGCAATACGAATGATCTAATTTAACCCCTTAATGCACGATTTTTTAAATTTGATAAAAAAAGGCACAGTGGGAAAAAGACATATATTTCATCAGAAAATATTTAAAAAAATAAAGCATAATATTCTTTGTCAAAAAAAAAAAAAAACTGGTTTGTGCCAAATATGGCACAGCATGCAACGTGAACTAAATATTTTATACAGCCAATATTTCACCTTCATCTGATATTTTGTCTTCACTTTCATTTTGATTGAAATTATGTATAACTACATTTTTTTATGCATAAAATAACTTGGGATCCATATAGGGTTGTCAACCCTCCCGGATTGCCCGGGAGACTCCGGTAATAATGGTTATCCTCCCGACCTCCCGGGTTACAATAATTTCTCCGGTTTTTCTGAAATTATACGTAACCGTCGCTGTAACGAAACTTCGATCTTTAATGATTATGATTTTATAGTGAAAAACCGTCAAATATTAGATACTGCTCGAAAGCAAATTGAATATAAATTTAAAATTGATTGACAATTTCTTACACCACCCCCCCCTCACCTTAGTAAAATTCTCCCGGGTTGGTCCTGTCGAGAGTTGGCACCCCTAGATCCATAATATATCAGAAAAAGATTTCTTTCACATCTTTTAAATTCATAATCGGCAGATATGGTCAAGTCAGATATATTCGAACTGCATAATGTTCCATATATGGCACAATATGGTCAAGTCAGATATACTTGAATGGCATAATGTTCCATATATGGCACAAAGTGATTTTTAGATGAAAAATGTCAATTATTCAAAAATACGAGTAGTTGCCAGTATGTGGCAGTTACTAGAAGTACATTTTTTACAAAAACAATTTTTATTGGGTAAAAAGTTACGTGGATGAACTCAAAACTATTACTCAATCTACAATAATAATGACAAGCAGCTGATTCATCGTCACCATTTTGAAAAACGTGTATAACTGCGAAATAATTACAGAGAGGGAGCTGCCTCTTTGGAAATATGTTTGTATGTGCCAGAAATGGTAATTCATGCAAATAAAGTAATATTTCTCTGACGTATGTATTAAAGAGATGTAAAGCATTGGTTTGTGCCATATTTGGCACATGATGCAACAAGGGGTTAAGATTTATTCGTTTTCCTCATGGAGGACGTTATATAATTCAATACTTTTATTTCTTCAGCATCTTAAAATTACTGAAAAATCACGTCTGTGAAATTCAATTTACAAATTGACATTACATCCTGGTATTAACATTATAGTCCAAAATCCCAGAGCCGCCATACGTTACTTATTTTCTCAGTAATAATATTTGTGGGATGAAGTAGTGTTCTTATGTACTTTCAGTGTATGAATACCTGTTACCTTGTGCCAACGGCCAATTTCCAGGTAACAGGTGCTAAAGATGGAAAAAAACTCAACTGACTTTTCTTATTTTCTCAGTCTTGATTTTTATATATGATACTCATGGAACTATTTCAATGCCTTATGCAAGCAGCCAGACCGATCGTATGGGCCAAACATCCCGCCAGACACAAATAAAGTGTACCTATGAGTATGATAGTATGAGCGAAATGTCATGATTTGCTCATCTCATTTTCATTTTTATTATTTCTATTTACATATACATTTCATTTAACAATTAGTCACTAATAAATTGAGAAAAAAACAATAATAATAAAATCTAAGCACCTAGGCGCATGCACCTGTATGTGCTACAATATAAAAATAACAAAATAATATATGTTTACAATGTGAGTTAATAGAGACGATAATAAATTTTTTGTATTAAATTAATTACAGAATATCTTTAAACAAGTCTGAGTTTGCTGAAACAAATTTTTTAGCTCTTAGTCGAAATATATGTAATTTGGTTATATTTTTTATGTTTGTCGGTAACTTATTATAAATTTTGGGAGCAATTGTGGTAACGAATCGTTGACTAGCATCACGGTGACATGTTGGAGTGATTAAGCTATTATTTGACTTAGGTCTTGTGTTATGAGGATGTGTAGCAGTAGTTCTTAACAGTGGTGTTTTAAATATAAAAATACAACATGAGTATAAGTAAAGTGTTCTTATGTTTATGATTTCATCATTGTAAAGGAGAGCTATCGGATAAAGAAATGGTTTTCTAAAAATCATTTTGACAATACGATTTTGTATTACTCTAAGTGGCTGTAAGGTTTTATCATATGAACCCCCCCCCCATACGATTATGCCATATCGGAGGATTGACTCTATAAGTGATTTATAAATAATTATTAACTGTTTGCGATTCATGAACTTTCTTAATTCATAAAATTTATGTATAAATCTTCGTAATTTGGTTATTAGAGATTGTATTTGCTCGTTCCATTTGAGGTTTTGGTCAATTAGGATTCCTAGATATTTCGTTTTTTCAGACATACCTATTTCAAAGTTATTATTTATGTGTAGTTTAAATTCTGGTCGATTAAAGTTTGTTATTGAAAATGCTATGAATTTAATAACCCATTTCAATACCTTATGCAAGCTGCCAGATCGATCGTATGGGCCAAACATCCCGCCAGACACACATTAAGTGTGAGTATGACAGTATGAGCGAAATGTCATGATTCGCCCATAGACCTTTTCATCATCTGTCATGCGCAAGCGCAGCAGCCATGTTGAAAGAGAGGTAGTTTAAAAGTTTCGTACTGTTTTGTACCAAATGCATTGGAAAGCAATATTTTCTCCACAGTAAATTGGAACAAATTATTGATGGAGCTGTACATGTTCACAATTAAAATGAAGCATGTAACTGTGAACAATCAAAAACGTGAGTATCATGGGCGTTCGCAAAAGAGCAAAAAAAACACTAGATTATTGCGGGGTTATATATCAATCCAATCGTAGTATCTGAGTAAAATGAAGTTTTTTTATGAGGTATTGAGTAAATATCTCCCAATTAACTAGGATTATATCTAATTAGCACATGTATTGGCTTTAAATGACTTATATCGATACCACTCTTACATATACATACTCCATAACAACACCGTTTTTTTATTCGTTTCCGTACAAATAAGATAATTATAGTGGACTTACATCATGTATTTTTAAATTTAGATACTTATTGTTTTATTTTGTGGTTAGTGTTTCTTAACGGATATTATTTTTTTCACATTTGTTGATTTTAATCATTACAATGGTATTTTACCATGCTTGTTTATATAAAACAGTACGAAAAATATGTCGGATACTGACGCATGCGCACAAAAATTTTAAGCGCGATAGTGATTATCTATGCGCGTCGAACTACATTCTATATTTACTGTCTAGTCAAGCATGCTCTATGTTTGAGTATACGTACTTTCGATATTATTATTTTTAAATGGGCAAATCATGACATTTCGGTCATACTGTCATACTCACACTTAATGTGTGTCCGGCGGGATGTTTGGCCCATACGATCGGTCTGGCAGCTTGCATAAGGTATTGAAATGGTTCCCTGAGTATCATATATAAAAATCAAATGTGAGAAATTAAGGTAAGTAGGTCGAGTTTTTTCCATCTTTAGCACCTGATACCTGGAAATTGGCCGTCGGCACAAGATAGGGAGTATACATACATTGAAAGTACATACGAGCACTACTTCAACCCACAAATTTTATTACTGAGAAAATAAGGTACGTCTGGCGGCTCTGGGATCTTGCTCTATTATCTATGCGCGTCGATCTCCCTTCTATACCTACTGTCATGACATTTCGCTCATACTGTCATACTCAGAGGGACACTTTATTTGTGTCTGGCGGGATGTTTGGGCCATACAATCGATCTGGCTGCTTGCATAAGGTATTTAAATAGTTCCCTGAGTATCATATATAAAAATCAAGACTGAGAAAATAAGAAAAATGAGTTGAGTTTTTTCCATCTTTAGCACCTGATACCTGGAAATTGGCCATCGGCACAAGGTAGCAGGTATCCATACACTGAAGGTACATACGAGCACTACTTCATCCCACAAATATTATTGCTGAGTAACGTCTGGCGGCTCTGAAATCTTTCTCTATTAACGCGAACATTCTTTCATTAGAGACCTCAAAACTCGATACTCAATTCATTCATTTTTCAGGCAAGCTATGGCTATCATGCAGTGCAAGTTGGCCCTAAGTTCTTGCTACAACCATTTCATTTACCAGCTGACTGCTGGTGGAGAACATAATCCCGAACTGAATCGACTCTGGGACGAGTTGTTGTCGATTCTGAACGATTTGTTGAACGATTTCAAGAATGAATGAATTTTTTTACCGTGAGGTAGAAAAAGTTTCGATTTGCTGAACGCAGAAGTTTTTTATTATATGCAGAAGTGATAAATTAAGTTTCTGATATAGTCAGCAAACATTATCAGCAGTAAGACCAAAACATAGAATTTTTACAGTGATATTCACGTTTCAATGTGCCGTTGTTAATTTTATTCTTGAAGCTTCATTTTTGAATGTAAAAAAACTTCGAAAATACCGATGATGAGATATTTTACTTTCTCAAGTTATTAATCGGTTTACTGTTTATTTTGTTCAAAACTCAGTGATTGGAGTGATAGTTTTTCTATGAATAGTTATCGGGTAGTTTATTCAACATTAAAGCTTAAATTTTTATCTGTCTGAATTTTTCTCAGAATCGAGATACAAAGAACAGAAGAGTAGTTCTATCGTACAGTTTATTCCCTAATTATTGCGCAATAAAACTATAATAGTTGCAGATTCAAAATTTAAATAAAATGATTGGGTATCAATGTTGTCAGTTTGCTCTAAAAGATCAAGTAGTTCATTTGTACCACTACTGATGATAGAAAGGATCCAAAATTAAACTAAGAATTGTGCTAAGTTAGTTTCAATTTTTAATTTTTGTTTGATATTTATCAATCGGTTTCTAATTCACAAAAAGTATTTAAGTTAATATATTCGTATGATCATGAAAAATCTGTTGTTTAGTTCTACATTAAAAATTCATTTATGGTTCAAGTAAATTGGGTATTATTAAATTATCTTTTGATTTTATATTGGTTAGTAAGTGAAATTGATTACGACTTATAATTTCTAAAAATGTTCGAATAAAATATGCACTCGGAAAAAAAAATTCATGATAAAAAATTAAGCAAGTCTTATAATATATAAATGCAAGATGTGATCATTTTTTTCGTTTCAATACTAGGCAATGACAAATTGAATGTCTTATTAAATCCTTTGGCAGTTATCATAAACTCATATTGTATAAACAATTTCTGGTTTCCAACATAGCTGCTCACAGAAAATCGGGTTTTCAATGATAGGCCAAGCTACAGAGATTTTTTCATGTAAAAAGTGTTAGAAGAAAACCAGCTCCGCCATTGCGTGTAAAATAGTTCCACATGATATAGTGATATGTTTTTCACTCGACTTTATTATTTATGTCTTTGTTATTAACAATTTTATGCAAAAAATCGCGTTTTTTTTTGTTTTTTGCTTATAAAATTGAAACTAATCGTGATGGCGTCAATAGACTTATTGTAGAAAATGAAAAGACGAAAAAAATAAGAGGTCGGACGACTCGATCAGACCCTTAGTCTAAGGGAAAATTGGAAAAAACCGTCCAAAATGCAGTTTTTTCAAAAGCTCATAACTCGGTTATTTTTTGAGTTGTAGCGTAGATCCTCCGGCCAGTATTAGCTATTGATATGAACTTAATTTGTGCGAAGATCAGGAACTGTCCGATGCATAGTTTTTGATCTGTGGCCATTTGATTATGTTACTATGCAATTTTCCAGCAGACCTGAATGCGACGGATATTGTCCGATTTCAATTTACTAAAAAGATTTTGAAAGTAGAATTCTCATAGTTCAAAACGTTCATCTTGGTTTTCCATAAAAACGCTGAGAAATATGTTAAAAATAAAGCTGAACATGACGAAAAACGGCCGAGCGCGTAAGAGTTGTTGAAGAGTGGGGGTAGAGCAGCAGGCAAGGAGAAGTATGACATTCGAAAGTGTCGGCATTTTGAACGTGACAGTAATTTCTAAACGTTGTCAGATAATAATTGTAAACCCCCACTCTTCAACTACTCTCACGCGCTCGGCCGTTTTTCGTCATGTTCAGCTTTATTTTTAACATATTTCTCAGCGTTTTTATGAAAAACCAAGATGAACGTTTTGAACTATGAGAATTCTACTTTCAAAATCTTTTTAGTAAATTGAAATCAGACCATACCTGTCGCATTCAGGTCTGCTGGAAAATTGCATAGTAACATAATCAAATGGCCACAGATCAAAAACTATGCATCGGAAAGTTCCTGCTCTTCGCACAAATAAAGTTTATATTGATAAATAATACTAACCGGGGGATCTACGCTTCAACTCAAAAAATAACCGAGTTATGAATTTTTGAAAAAACTGCATTTTGGCCGGTTTTTTCCAATTTTCCCTTAGACTAAGGGTCTGATTGAGTCGTCCGACCTCTCATTTTTTTCGTCTTTTCATTTTCTACAATAAGTCTATTGACACCATCACGATTACTCTGATACTTTCAATTTTATAAGCAAAAAACGATTTTTTGCATAAAATTGTTAATAACAAAGATATAAATAATAAAGTCGAGTGAAAAACATATCACTATATCATGTGGAACTATTTGACAAACAATGGCGGAGCTGGTTTTCTTCTAACACTTTTTGCACAAAATGCTCACTCTAAATCTCTGTAGCCTATGAGTATTATTATTAAAAAAGAATTAATTTTTAAGTTCTATTGATTTTATCGCCATATTAACTTTTTCTTGATTGACAACTGTTATAAAATACATTTCAGTATATTGTTTCAATACGTTTTATTTATTTGAATTTTTTCTGTTTGGCCTAAAATAGAAGAAAATGTTATTTTCCTCGTTTTTTTTTTGTATTCTTCATTACTTTTTAAATGAAACTGCAAGTATAGAACATCAATTTATTAATTTGAACTACCAAAATTTTATTTTATAATTTGTTAGAATAAAATTAATTATTTACAAGTGTCTACTTATTATTTTTTCTTACACAAAAGAGTTCGTTGAATTAAATATATATCACAAATTATAGGTACACATTTGTATTTTGATGATAAGTATTGAAACTCGTGAATTGATATAAAATGTAGTTATCATACTAAACAATAACACTTTAAAAAAAATTGTAATAAAAGAAATAAATTTAAGTTATAATTTTATGGAAACTGGTTGAACGAATCTGAAGTACAAATTTTAGTAGTAAAGATATCTCCTTACATATTCTCATTTAAATTTTTTTATGTTTGATGTTTATTTATATATATTTCTGAATAAAACATTGGGAAAAAATGCTTTCAAATAAAAACTCTTAGTCTTAAAATTTATTAGTTTTTTGGATTTTCTCATTTTTCAAGCCAATTCAAATTGTTTGAAATTTGAACATTACTCAGGGCCGAATGCTCCTGTGTTTCATTTTCCGTTCGTCGTGCGCATGACGTCACTCACGACCTTATTTGTATTGCTGAGATAGCAGGTTTGTATGTTTTTCTCTATTTACGCGTTTATTTAATTAGTTACAAAAAAAACTGTAGAGACAAAGTATGTTCTAAATGATCTGTCCTATTCCCTAAAGACATAAAAGTTTTGAAATTTGTGATACTTATCACTCAAAACTCTTATTTTTTACTGTGAAATTTCTCCTCGAAGTATTAAAACGCGATTTTCATTAAAACGGTGCAAGATAGAATAAACTGGGAAAAGAACTAATTTGTAGAGCACAAAATTTACTACAATACTAGTCTAGGAGGGGAATGCGAGATTAAATAAAAATGCGAAAACATTTTATAAAAAGTGGACTTTTATTTATGGTTTTTACACAGGCATATTTTTCCATTTGAATAGTTTCGAAATAGTAAATACCGGATTTCAAGATAACATTTCATTTCCTACATATCACGTATTCTACATTTTATTAATATTTAATGATTAACAACTTACTTATTCTTTTTCTTATTTTTTAGGAAATTAAACCACAATATGTTTTTGTATTTTTTATTTCAACGTTTCGGTAGTTTTCTAGTTACCGTTGTGAAGATGAATTAAATTTTTAAACAATTTTTGGTCCCTATCAGACACAACGAAAAAGTTTGACAGACCAAACTGCCCGTAAAAGTAAGTGGAAGAAAACTTTAACTTAATTAAAATATAGGAGACTTTATCCTAATAAAACAGAGATTTGACAGTTGTCACTTGGCAAATTGATTTAAATTTAAGCGAATCATCACGTGTTTTTCATTGTTATTATTTTTTTGGTAATTTTCTTTAATTTTGTTTTGTTATATTTTATTCTAAATAACAATAACTAGTACAGGTACCGTAAATTTGAGTCTGTTTATTTTAAACGTATGAACCATTTTTATCTTGTCGTGGATATGTGTAATCTAAGTTGTTAATATCTTCTGTACGTTCCCATTACTTATAAATAACAAAAACATATTTTCAATTCAATAACGATTTTTATGAACAGAATTTTGGTCTTGCCATGGTCTCTGGACTCTCACCAGCTTTATCAAATATTCACATGGAACATTTTTAAGCCAAAATAGTAAATAATCAAAAATTAAAACCAATTGTCTGGTTTGATAACAAGGTTCAAAAAATTATTGATTGTCTTGTTGTCAAACTTTTTCGTTGTGTCTGATTAGGGACCAAAAATTGTTTAAAAATTTATTTCATCTTCACAACGGTAACTAGAACGCTACCGAAACGTTGAAATAAAAAACACAAAAACATATTGTGGTTTAATTTCCAAAAAAATAAGAAAAAGAATAAGTAAGTTGTTAATTATTAAATATTAATAAAATGTAGAATACGTGATATGTAGGAAATGAAATGTTATTTTAAAATCCGGTATTTACTATTTCGAAACTATTTAAATGGAAAAATATGCCTGTGTAAAAATCATAAATAAAAGTCCACTTTTTATAAAATATTTTCGCATTTTTATTTAATCTCGCATTCCCCTCCTAGACTAGTGTTGTAGTAAATTTTGTGCTCTACAAATTAGTTCTTTTCCCAGTTTATTCTATCTTGCACCGTTTTAATGAAAATCGCGTTTTAATACTTCGAAGAGAAATTTCACAGTAAAAAATAAGAGTTTTGAGTGATAAGTATCACAAATTTCAAAACTTTTATGTCTTTAGGGAATAGGACAGATCATTTAGAACATACTTTGTCTCTACAGTTTTTTTTGTAACTAATTAAAGGTTTGTTCCAACCTTGAATCACAAACAGATTTCCAACAGTTTGCAAATCGTTCTCAACGCGCATGTCTGTAAAATATTGGTTTCCTGATCTATGGTTGGAACACCTGATAATTTACTGGAAGTAGTGGGTCAGGCCCCAGGGAAGAGCTTCTCATTAAAAAAAAATTCTACCACAAACAGAAATGTTACAATAGAGCAAACACGAAGAGATAGAAAAAAATACAATAGAGATAGAATAGTACTTGAAAAAGAGAAGTTGGAGTTGCATAAACAAAAACTTATCTTAATGAAGGAAAGAAATGAACTTCTGAGAGAAGGAAATTAACTTCTGAGAGAAAGAAATGATCTTTTAAAAAATAGAGGCTGTTCTACTTGTTCAAAAGACTTTATGCAATGTTTTACTAAGCAACTTTCAGATTTTTTTTCTTACATTCATTTTTTAATATTTTTTTTACTTTAATTTTAGGATTCTTTTTTTAATTAATGTGTTAGTGCAATTAATATCTCAGTGCAATGTGAAAAGTAAATGTAGTACCTACAATAAAATGTAAGTTTGTTATTTATGAAATATATATGCCATTTTTTTAGTTTCATCAAACAAGAATACATAACATAAATATGCAGAGAGTATAATGCGAGTTTTTATGTGACAATAGGTTAGGCGAATAAAAATAAGCAAAAGGTCTTAAAGAAATTGTCACC
Organism: Cynegetis impunctata; assembly: GCA_030704885.1. NCBI lineage: Eukaryota > Metazoa > Arthropoda > Insecta > Coleoptera > Coccinellidae > Cynegetis > Cynegetis impunctata. The sequence continues at coordinate 437,949 of JARQZK010004339.1, forward strand.
ATCTGAAAAATAATAGCTCTACACATGCGCCAGATGAACGGTCAGAAGATAATCCGCAAACCGTTCTGATAGTTTTTAAACAGTTTGCAACCTTGGATGGAACGCAAAACTGACCGTATCCTAATCGTTTGTGATTCTAGTTGGAACGCATTTAAGTTACTGCGCAGAATCCTGACTGTAAGAAACTATTTCTGATGCCGGTTGGAAGGAACCTTAAATAAACGCGTAAATAGAGAAAAACATACAAAACTGCTATCTCAGCAATACAAATAAGGTTTTGAGTGACGTCACGCGTCTTATTAACGACCGCCCACTCATGCGCAACATCCTATCTTAGTTGTGTATATATCGTGAGCATTGACAAAAATATAATAACTTCAGCAGGAGAGGAAAATAAACGGTGATATGGAAAATAAGAAATAATCAATTAAACAGGTTTTTCTTGGAATAATTCTGATGTTTTATGTTTCTTCCTATAGATGGAAATGTTTCTAATGAAGTCAATAAATATAAAATTAAACTGAGGTAACGTTAGTGTATACTTGCTCACTTTTTGCAGTTATTCATTTTATTAAGGTCTTGATTTTTGAATTCATATACCAGCCTCTTTGGAAAGAGTTTTACAACTTTTAGTAGATATATTTGTGTTATACTAAGCGATACTGTGGCAAACCTGATGGGTGCACAAAAGTTACTGATTATATTTCATTATAAAATATTAGAATGTTCTTCAGTTTAAATTTTTTAATTTGGATCATTTCACCAAAAGTTCAATACAATAGATATGGTGTATAAAATTATCACCTGTTTCATTTTAAAGAAATAAATATGAACTAAGATTAGAAGAAATATCACAAAACGAAATAACCATCAGTTTTCGATATATACATTAGACCAGTCAATTTTTAGCGTCTATGAACGAGCATCAAATTTTATGAGTTATAACTTATTTTTTTTAAATATTGTAAATCTCACCAAATCATTCAATTGTATTTATATATATATATATATATATATATATATATATATATATATATATATATATATATATATATATATATATATATATATATATATATATATATATATATATCAGGGGCGGCTAGTCAAAGGAGGCTAAGGAGGCTAAGCCTCCTCAATAATATTCCGTGTATCACTAATATATTATATTGAATAGACAGCATTCAGCATATTCATATTAATCAAAATCATATTATTTTATGCACCTACCTTCCTTTCAACCTACATTATATAATATACTTTATTAATTAAGATAGAAGGTATTTACATTTACTGCATTTCATTCATTTCAAGATTTGTGGCAACGCTGCGGAGGCTTAGAAAGGTATATTCTCAACGTTCATTATGCCTGCCACAGAAAAGCAAACAACGGTGCAAATACTTCGAATGAATACTTCATTGCAATAGAAAAGCAAAACACATTTAAATAGCAACACGCATAGGAACCCAGTCTCATACAATGTCGACCAATCACAACTATAGAATTTCGCGTGATATCGAGTGAATTCGTTGGAAAGCATTAATTGAATCGTAGTGTGATCGTAGTTACTAATGGCAGCGTGTTTACTTATATTGCTCGCGTATTGTTTTGAAAGGAGTTTGGTTGCTGAAGTTAATTTCAAAAATTTCAATTGTGACTTAGTGGAATATTTGTTATCCCATAACTTTAGTGCACTAAGTTATGAGGATAAAGTTTTGATAAAAACATTGCGACCTACCCCTGAATTAAACAATTTGGTGCAGCGTAACAGACAACGAAATCGCGGTTTTAATAGAAGGAATTATGAGAGACATCCTTGCCTAACCGGATCACAGGTAAAAAATAAATTATTTTGTTGGCAGTGTTTACTTTTTACTAGTGAAAATCTCTCTGTTTGGGGCCGCTTAGGATTTGAGGATTTAATTCTATACCTAGTTGAAAGAGGAATTTTTCACTGATAAAGTAACTTTAAATACAGCACGCGGATTAATATCTTACGTACAAGACAAGGAATTTATATATTTTTTAAACATCTTTAAATTAATTTTTGAACAAACAGAAATAGTTTTTCAAATCTTACAGCACAAGTTTTCAGATGTGATTTACTCACGAAATCGGCTCAAGTTTCTTTTGGAAAAAATTTCAGAATTTCGTGCAGAAGTTTATTTAAAAAAACTATTTTCTGTATTTCAAACTACTGATGATACGACTCAATTTAGCCCAAAACGAAAGAAATTCAGTTACGCAGATATGGAGCTTCACTATAAGCAAATATCTTATGAAATTTTGGATACTATTAGGGGTCAAATAGAAATAAGGTTCTCTGATTTGAAAGAACTGCATTTCTTCGACTTACTCAATGAAAATTTGTTAACCGGATTTTCGGCTAATTTTCCAGATAACCTTTTGGAAAATTTATGTCAAAAATACACTTTTTTTGATAAGGTGGCCATAAAAGTGAACTGTGTGTTGTTTATAATGACAATGAAATTTTGGGGCAAAATGAAAATCATGTGAGGACTATTAAATACCTTTTTGATAATGATTTGAATCAAGATTCACCCCAAGTTTATAAACTCTTATGTCTAATTGTTTCTATCTCGGTGACATCGGCTTCCGTAGAGCGCTCGTTTTCCACTCTTAAGAGAATTAAAACTTATTTACGAAATTCAATGAGCCAGGATCGTTTGAAAAATATTAGTTTGTTGTCTATTGAAAAGAAATTGGTAAAACTTTTAGCGAAAGACAAAAAATTTTATGAGGATATTATAGATCATTTTGCTAACGTTAAAGATCGCAGAATCCCGGTAATCTTCAAAAATATATAATAACTTTTTATTTGCTCTCAACTGTTAACAAATTCATTAAGTAGGTACCTATTTTGTGAAAGAAAAAAAAATTTGATGAATAGATGAATTGATTAATTGGCTGAGAAGAGTTTTTGTGAATATTGTAAATAGGAGTTGTAGGTCTCAAGGTAGACACTCGAAAGTGAAAACAAATTAATAGCATAGGGTGCTCGTTTTACTTTGATTTTCTTTAAATTATAAGGCGGTTGACCTTGAAATCCTAAAAATTTTCGCCTATGGTGTATTTTTTAACACCTCTTGTAGCCTCCTCAAACTAAAACCTCACGAGCCGCCACTGATATATATATATATATATATATATATAATATATATATATATATATATATATATATATATATATATATATATATATATATATATAAATAAATAAATAATAATATATATATATATATATATATATATATATATATATATATATATATATATATATATATATATATATATATATATATATATATATATATATATATATATATATATATATATATATATATATATATATATATATATATATATATATATATATATATATATATATATATATATATAATTATACAGGGTGATTCACGGTGGATGGCACATTAGACGTTTCTGGTGAACCATACAACGGATCCCTTTGAAAATTCAATGGAGGACATAATCGGACATTCTCTACCCAACTAAAATATTTTCGGTAATGCGGTGTTGCCACTTCTATAAGAAAGTAGTAGCAACTTTGATTTTTCAAATAGAACCACCTGTATATTATATTATTTTTAGAATCTCCAACAATTTCCTAACAACTTTCCATAATATTTCCCTATACCTATCTCTGTTACCGTTTTCGAATTCAAAATTATTTTCGTTTTTTTTCGTCGGAAATCAAGACCTCTAAAAACTGTGATATCTTTGAGCTAAGAAATACAATGATATCGAAATTTCGGATTAAGTTTACCTAGGGGCTTCCTACACTTAAGCCCAATTTTCGTTATTTCAATACAGGGTGGTCAAAAAATACAGTTATTTCGTTAGCTTGGAAAAGTGACTATAAGTTGGTTATTTCAAATGGAACACCCTGTATATTATTACAAATTCGGAAATCTGCTAGAATTTCCTTTTTATCTATGTATATCATACCTATACCTAACTAGTCAAGTTTCGGACTTATGAGCACTTATTTGTGAAAATGTTCCTTGAACATGGTATCCCCTTGGTATTTGCTAAGCATGTCATGATTACCTACTATTTGACAGTAACGTTGTGACAATCTACTAATAATATCGAAACTTTCATCACTTCAGAAGTTGGAAATACCTTCAGAAACGATGGAAAAAATTCATTGAAATGAAGTTCTTATGAATTTGTTTATTATTTTTGGACAGTGTGATAAAATTATCAGAAGGACATAGAAAGTTCAATGAAATGTATCCGAATCTACCGCCAATGACCTCAAGAAATTTATACGAATGATATCCGGCTTCTTTTGTGAAATTTTCACTGCACCAAAAATGACAATTTTTTCTATTGAAAATTCCTTCTCTTGAAAATTTTGATTCATCAGTCCAAATCATTTTATTTGAAAAATATGGATCTTTTTGAATGCGTACCAACATCATTTCACAAAATTCAACTCTCTGTTGAGGGTTTTGAGGCTTCATTGCTTTAATTTTGGTGAATTTGTAATCATGCATGTTATGTCTTTGCAAGATTCTTTGAACAGATTAATATTTTAAGCCAAAATCTTCTTCAGCACTTCTTATCGATGACTCCGGAAATGCGTGAAAATATGATAGGACATTAATTTGGTTATCTTCGGAAGTTACGGGCCGATGTACATTTCTTAGTGCTTTTAAAGTTGATCCAAACATTTTAAAATTGTTCTGAATTCGTATAAATTTCTTGAGGTTCATTGGCGGTAGATTCGGATACATTTCATTGAACTTTCTACATGTCCTGCTGATAATTTTATCACACTGTCCAAGAATAATAAACAAATTCATAAGAACTTCATTTCAATAAATTTTTTCCATCGTTTCTGAAGGTATTTCCAACTTCTGAAGTGATGAAAGTTTCGATATTACTAGTAGATTGTCACAACATTACTGTCAAATAGTAGGTATTAGGTAATCATGACATGCTTAGCAAATACCAAGGGGATACCATGTTCAAGGAACATTTTCACAAATAAGTGCTCATAAGTCCGAAACTTGACTAGTTAGGTATAGGTATGATATACATAGATAAAAACGAAATTCTAGCAGCTTTCCGAATTTTTAATAATATACAGGGTATTCCATTTGAAATAACCAACTTATAGTCACTTTTCCAAGCTAACGAAATAACTGTATTTTTTGACCACCCTGTATTGAAATAACGAAAATTGGACTAAAGTGTAGGAAGCCCCTAGGTATTAACAAACTTAATCCGAAATTTCGATATCATTGTATTTCTTAGCTCAAAGATATCAGAGTTTTTAGAGGTCTTGATTTCCGACGAAAAAAAACGAAAATGAATTCGATGGACGATGAATCAACTCTGTGGTAGTTCATATTTATATTAAAAATTAAATAATAAGAAAACAACTTGTCTAAAAACCACAAAATGAAAATAACTTTTTATTCGCTGTAACAGGCGAAACTAGTCGAATAAAAAGTTATTTTCATTTTGTGGTTTTTAGACAAGTTGTTTTCTTATTATTTAATTTTTAATATAAAAACGAAAATAATTTTTATTTCGAAAACGGTAACAGATAGGTATAGAGAAATATTATGGAAAGTTGTTAGGAAATTGTTGGAAATTCTAAAAATAATATAATATACAGGTGGTTCCATTTGAAAAATCAAAGTTGCTACTACTTTCTTATAGAAGTGGCAACACCGCATTACCGAAAATATTTTAGTTAGGTAGAGAATGTCCGATTATGCCCTCCATTGAATTTTCAAAGTGATCCGTTGTATGGTTCTCCAGAAACGTCTAATGTGCCATCCACCGTGAATCACCCTATATATATATATATATATATATATATATATATATATATATATATATATATATATATATATATATATATATATATATATTATATAGCATGTGTGAACAAAAAGTTTAGTTAAAATGGAATACAAATTTTGATGCTCGCTAAAAAACATATATTTCAGACCTAAACTGATTACCCTTTAATCTTATAATCTTAGTATAAATAGTTTTACATGACTAGAACTTTTAAAGATATTTGGCAACCTATACACAGTATATAGTACAGTAATGTAACCGACATCGAACAATTTGTACGGTACACTTCTAGCGAAAATGTACGCACTAGTTTTTGTACATATCACATAAAACCTTCTCCATCGGGGTGTTGCCAATAGTTTTGTGAAAAAACACGGCCTCTACCCTAGGAGGTGGAACGATCCGTAGAAGCGGCAACATGAGCAGCAGTCTGCCAAATCTGGCAACTTGGCCGGGCAGCTGCGTTCTACAGTGTTGCCACAGCATTACTTGGGCCTGATCTTGAAGATTCTCGATCTGGCTGGGATCTTTCAGACCTCTCGTCTCTAAAAAAAAGGAATTGAATTTAAAAAAAAATTATTTTGCCTACTTTGCGAATAACTTGTGAATATCTTCGAAGATTGGTTATGTGCATAAAATAAAACTTGCCCCCTAATTTGAAGGATATTCGAAGCTCAATGTTGAATTGAAAAACAATCTTTTTACCTGCTCTGAATAGGACGATGGCCTTCAAACAGGCAAATTCGGCCGGATCTACGTGAACGGCCTTGAATCTGATCAGCGTGTCCGTGAGACATCGCACGTCCGTCGCGCTGTTGCCGTGTTTCGTGTGTTCGTTGATGTTGAAGAGGGGACACGACGAAACGTCGATTGGCATGCACCACTGAATGGCGTTCAATAGGAACAGCTCGCTCCAAGCTTCTTCTAAGAGTATAACCTACGACGGGTAAATTATGTTTGTTATATTATCGGAATTAAACGGGTATCTTCCAACAAAATGTGTCCGATAAGTCTAACAGTAGTCGCGAATATTGTGTAATATCTAACCTTGTTATTAGCAAAATATAATTTCTCAATTACTTCAATAAATTTTTATATTCAGACTTATCATTAATTTTTAACATTGAATATATTTTATATATTTCCATTTGCATCACGAATTCAATTTTTTTTCCTTGATTTCAAGTAGCGCAATGAAATTTTTCAATACTTCGATTTTTGAGTTTCTCTCTGACGAAACAAAATCACACTTGGGTAAAGTATAATGTTTTCTTTTATCAAATGATAATATTCAACTTACTTCGCTTAACACAATTTAAATTAACAATTAATGAGAAACAAATAATTCACTTTGTTTTTGATTACTATTTTTGTTTGAACGTACTACTAAATTTTCAAGAAAATGAACATTTTTGGCATTGTACAGTTTTTAAAACGGTAGACAGCTATACAAAGGAAAGGGGTGGAATTATTGGGAATTTCGTATTTGAACAAAAATAAGTGAATGGCTTACCTACTACTAAGATTGAATCATTCTAGAAAACATCAAATAATAGGAATTTCCTTACATGTGTATGGTCATTTACCAAATTCATTGAGATATTTCTATTATATTTGTATATTTCTAAGTCCAAAGATTTTTAAGTTTGAAGTTTTTTTACCTTTTTGAGCTTTATGTAAAATTTTTAAATTATTTATGTATGAAATGTGTCATCTGAATCAAGCAAAGTTTGAGGTTTCTTAATTCAATCGAAAGGCTGTTGATGTTTTTTGAATCTAGTGGCAATATTTCTGCCTGTTTACCCTATGTAGCAGGTATTATATTGCACTCATATAAACTAAGCTTATACACTCCTGACTTTTTATTAGGTATCGTTTTATTTTTTAAAGATCAATAGTCTTTCAGATTGAATAAAGAAAACTCAAACTTTGCCGAACACTTCCTAGATTCAGCTAACAAATTTCCAGACATAAATGATAAAAAAGAATAAACTTAATATTTTAGAATCTATAAAAATATATAAATATAATAGAAATAACTGTCAATGCCTCAAATGATAAAACAGATGTACGGAATTTCCAATTATTTGATGTTTTCTAGAATAATCCGATGATAATCTTTCAACCCTTCCTTTCTATAACAAGACATTTTTTAGAAATCTTACTTTCAGATTTAGTGGTAATTTGTATTTGAGAAGTTATAATGTTATTTTACGTTATTATAAGGTCTTGAGTTTGGAGCACAGAAGGATGTACTTCGATGAAATGTTTTTATATAGAATTATTAATGACGTATATGATTTTCCGCTGATTGGTTATTTATCTTTCAATGTACCGCAGTATTCAAATCGTCATGGTACTCTTTTCTGTGTCCCAAAAGCAAGAACTAATTTATATTATAATTCTGTTTTTCTTAGAATTGCACGTTTTTATAACTGGCATATTAAAGATATTGATATATTCAATGAATGTTCCGTTGCTTTTAAAAGGAAAGTATGCGGTTATTTGCTTCGTTACAATCACTTCTGAATTTTAGTAAATTCGATAGATTTAAGTAATTCAAGGATATTGTAATTTCTGTTTCTACTTTTTTTTTTCTTGTTTCTACTTATATTTGTTTTCATTTTATTCTTCTTCTTGGTTAATGTATCTCAATAATTTGTGAATTGTTTCCTACGGAATCAACAATTTTTTGCTTTTGTATTTAGTGGATCTCTGTTATAAGGCTTAGGCCTGTAGAGGTCCCCATTTGTAATAAATAAATAAATAAATAAATAAATAAATAAATAACTCTCTTGCTTATAAAAATTCATAATAATGATAAAAAACAAAGTAAATATTATTAAAATGTATTATCACAAATAGAGCAAGATCCCAGAGCCGCCAGAAGTTACTCACTTTCTCAGCAATAATATTTGTGGGATGAAGTAGTGCTCGTATGTGCTTTCAGTGTATGCATACCTGCTAACTTGTGCCGACGGCCAATTTTCAGGTATCAGGTGCTAAAGATGGAAAAAAACTCAACTAACTTTTCTTATTTTCTCAGCAGGGCCGGTCTAAGGGGTGTGCGAAGTATGCAACCGCACACTCAAGCCTTTTGGAGGGGCATTAAATTGACCAATGTTTGTAAAAAAAAATAATAAATTGAGAAAGTTTTTAGAAACTGATTTAAATATTGGGCAGAAATATTTAAACTATACTCGCCGGCATATCATTGGAAGCTGGGACACTAAACAGCTGTACACTCCCCTCTACACCCCTCGCCCAGCGTCGTTGCCAGTTTGTGGATTGAAAAATTAATTCACACAGCTAAAAATCCCAATCTTCCAATGATTTGCCGCCGACTATAGAAGGAATTTTGTCTTAAAACTATTACAGTTAGAATTCAAGGTGAAACCGAAGATCTACCCGGCTACCCCAATGAGTTCTGAAATACAGTAAGTCTGATGCCTTTGACCAATTTCTAGAAAAGCCCTTGTATAAAATGTATAATGAAAGATACTATGTACCATCCTAATAGTTAATAATTTGTTTTTGTTTGCGCCATTCATGAGCACTGTAATTATTGGTTCACTATGTTCTGTTGCTTTATTTTCTTTTACCCATGACATATGGAAATTTATCTTAGGTCCGGTGGACGGTGATTTCCGCATTAGCTAGGTTTTTATTCTTAGAGTAATTGCAGTATAAGCATAAAAACATTGCAACGTTACCTACAGTTAAGCTTTCATTAGTTTATTTGACATAATAGTGGTTATAGTGCAAGGAAGAGTACTGAACATATCAAGTCAATCAATAATGAATCAAATTGTCATACATGAATTTAATGTTCTACAAGGCGCAAAAGTGCACAAAAACTGTGTTTTTGGAACTTACATTTCAAACACTTCCATACCCCCCAGACGACCCCCTGGCAGGGGCATAAAATTTGAGTCTAGCACACTTGAAATTTTCGCCTTAGGCCGGCCCTGTTTCTCAGTCTTGATTTTTATATATTGTAGTGATAAGATACTTTTGTAATATTCATATGTTAATTCACACATTTAGTCGAGGTCATTATACAGGAAGTGTTGCGACAATTCCACAGGTCATCGCATTATTTCTAGACCAGTAAACCCGAATTGTTGCTATTCCACATATTCGTTATATTAAGTAAACCTTAAAGTGCTGACTCTACTAAGACAAACCTTAAATATTGTCGCGGATCCGATAGTCAGTCCGACGAGAGTCTTTAAGCCATCATGAGTATGAACCTCCCAATAAAGAAGATTTAAGAGCAGAACCTTGTGTTTTATTAAGAGGACTTAGGACCATCCTCACAATATGATACTCAGGGACCTATTTCAATACCTTATGCAAGCAGCCAGACCGATCGTATGGGCCAAACATCCCGCCAGACACAGAAAAATGTCCCTTTGAGTATGACAGTATGAGCGAAATGTCATGATTTGCTCATTTAAGTGCGATAGTGATTATCTATGCGCGTCGATCTCCCTTCTATACTTACTGTCATGACATTTCGCTCATACTGTCAAACTGATAGGGACACTTTATTTGTATCTAGCGGGATGTTTGGCCCATATGATCGGTCTGGCTGCTTTCATAAAGTATTGAAATGGTTCCCAGAGTATCATACATAAAAATCAAGACTGAGAAAATGAGAAAAGTGTGTTGAGTCTTTTCCATCTTTAGCACCTGATACCTGGAAATTGGCCGTCGGCACAAGATAGCGACTATCCATACACTGAAAGTACATAAGAACAATATTTTATTCCATACATATTATTGCTGAGAAAATAGGTAACGTCTGACGGCTCTTGGACTAAAAGTAACGGACTAATCCATCCAATATTCACAATTCAAATTGATCACACTCGATGACTCGCTCACATTTCACTGGTTAAAATTCAGCACCAATCATGCCTGAATACCTGACATATAAACAAACTCCAAAATGTCAAAATTCGAACAGTAGTGAAACGTTCGATGACGTTGATCTCTCACCTGATCCCTGAAGGGTAAACTGGCGAAGCTGGGCAGATTCTTCGCCCACTTCACGGCCATGAAGAGCAGTCTCGCCGAAGTCTCGTAGATCGTCTCGTGCGCCCCCGGATAAATGCCGGCGAGGCTCCCGAGCGCGTGCGGTTCTGGCCTCAACGGACCGCTGCTCGAGGAAACGCCGCAACCGGAAGTTGGCGTATCGTCCTCCTCGTTGGTCACGTCGATGCTCTCTTCTGGAAATTACGAGTAGATAAATGCGATTCATTAGAAGATTGATGCATGCCCCCCTTTAATCCTCCGCTGGTTCTTTTTTATTGATAAAGAATTCAGGAAAAGTTGAGGATAACGATGATAAAGTCAAGTAATCACCAGTGTTTGTGAATTTTAGTAAAATACTCTACACAGGATGTTTCAGAATAACGTCAGAAAATTTTAAGGGGTTATTCCTGAAGACATTTTAAGAAAAAAACTTCCTATGAATGTAGGTCCGCGAATGCTTCCTTACCGGAACACAGGATGTTGAAGTTTGAAAAAAATATCATTTTTTTAAGCATCTTCGAAACCAAGAAAGCTATCAAAATGAACTTTGGAACATTGTTGTAGCTTCCCAAGCTCCATACACTAGCGTTGTAATTTTTTTTTCAAAATTGTTCAGGGGCGGAGAATACAGTGGTACCGTGCGTCTCATTAACCCATATTTTTTAAGGAAGGCATTAATAATGAATAGAAAAGAGATCAGCGATGAATATTATTATTATTATTATGTTTACAATAGCAGGCGGTAAAACCGATGAGGCTATTGTTACTTTTTCAAAATTATAAAAGTTAATGAGAGTATTCTAATTCACACACTGTAATGAGTCATTCGTTCTGAGTTTTCCTTCAGTTCCCTGTCAACTCTATTTTTAAAGACATTTGTATTAGGTGTGGACACTGTTTCTTGATTGAGTGAATTCCAGGAATCTACTATCCGGTTAACTAAAAAGTTTTTTCTGGGAAGTTTTGAAGATCTTTCCTTTTCTAGCTTTTTTGAATGACCTCGGAGATGAATATTTTGACTAATGAAATATGAAGTCTATTGAATAAATTTTGTTACTTACATTCGATATTCTCAAGCATATAAACGAGCCGCTCTTAAGTCCGTTCACATTATACTCTTTCGTTCATTTTGTTGGTATCTATTAAATTTATAGTGTAACGATAAAACAGAACTCTAACACAGAATTTCGAGAGAACCCGACATTCAAAACATTATTTGCTGCTGTTTCGGAAAATTTAGGAGTAATAATGACTAATACTTGGTCCAATGAGAGGATTATAGACTTCATCAAAGAAATACATGTACACCCCTAGTTGTGGAACGTAGAAACCGGAATGTATAAAGATAGAAACGCAAAAACAGAGGGATGGGTTGTTATCACTGAAAAGTTTGAGATTTCAACTGATGAGGCGTACAAAAAATTCAGAAGCTTGAGAACGTACGCAAAAAAAGAACAAAAAGAGAATATTGAGAGTGCAGGTGGTAAACCAGTGAGATGGTAAATATTGAAGTAGGGTCGAATCCACAATCTTCTTCATTTTCACAATATAACCCGCTGCGACGCGAATGATTTCGTCAGACATTGTTACCCGATTGTGTAGGCCGTTTACGAAACAAAGTTACGGGTACACTTGCAGATAATGTTGCGGACATATATATTGACGATCCATCTGCTGCATTAAACGTTGTCATAATGGCCGGTCTATTATTGCTAGTATTGTAGCAACATATTGCTGCAAAAATATTGCTCGTTTAGAATCACCTTAATTCCACATTTTGAACATAAGACACGAGGTTACCACAGACTCTCGCCGTAATCAATCTTCGATTTACGTCGAACCTGGCTCGCACCCCGCATCTTTAATCGTTCGAGTAGCGCTTGATCGCACAAAGGAGCGAGCATTAGCCGGATTAACCCTCTACTCGCGCGTTCCTCCGTAATTATTCTTCGGGGAACGCGACGAACGCCGACGACGCTAAGCAGCGCCCGTCGGCCACCTGAGATCTTCGCGAACGGGGCGGCGGCGGCGGAACGTCGATTCGATTAGGTAATTTGAATAAAATAGGGGAGGGTGTTGAGTGATGTTTTATTCGACGCGATACGGACCGGGATTGGAGTAATTCCGGCTATAAAAGTGACATTACGAAGGGTCGCGTCGAGTTTTATAAGGGGGGATTAAGCGATTTTCCAAACGCTAAATAAATGGTACGGTTTTGATGGAGTACACTTTATTCAGAATCGTAAGTTCGGAAATCTTTCCCATCTGCGCTCGAAGTCGATTTAGTAACGAGACGGGAAATTCATTGCTACTTATTCAATTTTGAATTGACGAGGCCGTTACTTGGTTAAAATCGATAGCGATATTATTTTAGAAAAACACGTGTTTGATTTTAACGATTTCTATACCCAATTGGATATATGACGCGACGTTTCACCACCCGAGTGCTTCATCAGATAGAAGTGAATACTGATATCTTTAGTCAGTTTAGTACCAAAAAAAAAAATGATTACAACAAGAAATTGAATAGAGGAGTGATGTGTGAGTAATACTTCAAAAAGATAGTAAAATTTTTTTGAAATTTTTTTTTGTAAAAATTGCATCAAATATTGAATAGGTATGTTAAATATCTGATGTAATTTGTACAAGTTTTCTCGAATGATTACTTACACTTCACTGTTTAATTTCTTGTCGTAATCGTTTCTTTCAGGTACTAAAATTTATGTAAACTGAGATACCAAGATTTTTTTATTCCGTTCTATCTGATGATGCCACCTTGCGGTGAAACGTCGCGTCATAGATTCAAATTTTATCACGTTTATCCGTGCTATAGATAAGCGATACTACTTACCGTCATTGTCGCTATTGTCTTTCGCAGGGGTGGGTTCTCTTGTAAGCATGGGCGGCGGTGGAACAGACGGTAGTAAATTTTGTGTGTACCTGTTCGGCGATAATGCCATCGTGAGGGAAACCGGCGGCCTGAAAAAATGTTAGATAATTATGTGTATATATATATATATATATATATATATATATATATATATATATATATACATATATCAATTCAAAATTTATTGGCTGTTATAGGTATTTATTGAAAATGAAATTGAAACATAAGTTGTTGAACTTTTTGGAGGTCATACCTCTTTCTTCAGCAACAAGAAAATCAAGTATATCTTGTCTGCGATAAAAACAAATAAATAATACACAAATTTTCACAAATAATGGCCTACACACCTTCATTATCCCTACGTTTAACACAATTACAATAACACTTATTAAAAACAAGCAGCAATTTTAATCCGACCGAAAAGAAACACAAGGATCTTTTATATACTTTAAAATTGAGAATGTTTCTTTTTTATATAGGGTGATATAGTTAACGACTTCGCTAAACAAGATTATATTAGAAGAAGTGAATGTTGGAGAACTTTACTTGATATTATGGTAAAAGTAGACAAGTAGGTACTATTCAAGTCTCATTGTGTATTTATTATTAGATGAAGAATGTTATGTTTCTTACTTGTTTATAAACAAGCTACAATTACGTGAGGCCAAGGTCGCATGGTATCTTTGTGTAGTATATATATATATATATATATATATATATATATATATATATATATATATATATATATATATATATATATATAATCTTTTGATAATTATTAGCAATAACAGGCTTGTTGAATCTCAAAAAACTCGATTTTATTAAAAAGTTGACGTTTCACCACGACATTCGTGGCTTTATCAAAACTTTTGAAAAAATTGAAATTTCTTTGACATTTATTGATTTGAAAAAATTTGAATAGAAAAAGACTACTATGTCTCACTAAAATTTTTTTCGGCTGTGGCCGTTCTTTGTTATTTATTACGTGCTATTCAGTCCAATATTAACATTCAAATCTGTTATCATTAGATGGTAAGGGAAACCACAGAAACCTTTACCCACGTAATGTTCGAAATAGGTTCAAATTATTTTGATTTTGAAGAGTCAAAGAATAGGGTACTATTTATCTTTTTTTCAAAAATTTCTCATTGCGGCTGTGGCCGTCTTCAGTTATTAATTACGTGCTATTTAGTCCAATATCAACAGACAGGTCTGTTGATATTAGATGGGAAGGGAACCACAGAAACCTTCACCCACGTAATGTACAAAATGGGTTTAAAATATTTGATTGTTGTCTTTAAAAAGACATTACTTGTGATTTTGGAGATCACATGTTCTAAACTATACTTTCTTTTTAGAAAAATTGAAAATTCTAGATGTTTAGATTTTGTTTAGATGAGTTGTTATGGTTAGAGTTTGTTTGTTTTGATTTATGTTGTTTCTTAGAAAAATTAAAGAATTAAATCTGCGTATATTGAACTCAAATGTTTGATATCTGTTCTATCATTTACGACTTTATTTAAATTTTTTTTGAATATGTAACATTTCTAAAATTTCTCTGCGTTTTTGATCTTTTTCTATTTCTAAAATTTTCGTGCTATTAAAGTTGAAAGTATGATTCTCATTGTTTTTATGTTTTATCAGTGCTGTGGTTTGTGTTCTGGTATCTTCTTCTTTCGGTTCCGTCTTCACCTTAGTAAAGGCTGGCAACAATCTCGGAGAAATAGGTCCGGTTTTGAGCAGCTCGGAATAAGGAATGTGAGTCTAGTCCGGTCCAGTCTCTTATGTTTTTCAACCACGAATGTTGGCGTCTTCCTATACCTCGTCTGCCTTCTATTTTGCCTTCCATTATTATTTTGAGCAGCTTCATTCTATCACTCCGGATTACATGTCCCAAGTACGTGGTTTTTCTCTTCTTTATGTCGACAACTAAGTCTCTGTCCTTACCCATTCTTCTCAGAACTTCTTCATTAATGATGTGGTCTGTTCAGGATATTTTTAGGAGCCTTCTATACACCCACAATTCGAATGCTTCCAGCCGCTTTAGTGTTTCAGCCTTTAGAGTCTAGACTTCAGATCCGTACAGCAAAACGGAATAGATGTAACAATTAACCAATCTAAGACGCAATTTCAAGTTCAATGATCGGTTACGTGCTATTTAGTGTTCTGGTATATTTGTGTGCTTTCAGTCTTTCTTCTAAATTTTGAAAAGTTTGTCCTATATATGATTTATTAAAATTATTACAGGGTATACTATAAACAACATGAGATTTTTGCAGAAGAGGTGTTTTACAATTCGAATGAATATATATATATATATATATATATATATATATATATATATATATATATATATATATATATATATATATATATATATATATATATATATATATATTTATTTGAATTGTTGTTGCCTGTGATCTATTTTTAATCTCTTGATAATTATTAGCAATAACAGGCTGGTTGAATCTTAAAAAACTCGATTTTATTAAAAAGTTGACGTTTCACTACGATATTCGTAATTGAAATTTCTTTGACATTTATTGATTTGAAAAGATTGAATAGACAGGGTTGCTTTGTATATGCTATTCAGTCTAATATTAATATTCAAAATTGTTATCATTAGATGGTAAGGGAAACCAAAGAAACCCTTACCTACGTAATGTTTGAAAATAATAATAATAGGGTACTATTTATCTAACAACAAAGAAATTAGTCATGGGAAAACATTAAAGAAGTGGAGTAGAATTATCGGTATAGCACGCTTATATGGAAGCAGCTGTTGACACGTGTTTCGGACTCTTTGGTCCTCATCAGAACGACGTAGCCAAGCATTGGATTGAAAATTTGAAGATGAAAATAGTACAACAAACAAAAACCTCTGATACGGAAGATAATCACACAATTGTGGTTAATAAAATCGAGTTTTTTAAGATTCAACCAGCCAGTTATTGCTAATAATTATCAAGAGATTATATATATATATATATATATATATATATATATATATATATATATATATATATATATATATATATATATAAACCAGAGGAAATCTCTGATAGGGAGACATAGACACTCATCACGCTGCCCGAAGGTTCAGCGAGAAACTAGAGTCTACTGCAAATAAATACTAAAGTGTAAGATGAACTTGTGCATTATTTCATAACCAGGACCAATCATTACAATATGAAACAAAAGTAATACTTCTTTTTCAGGGATTAACTAAATTAACTCTTGATAAATTTGATTTAAATATTTTGAGTGGGTATTTTTAATTCTTTTCTTTAGAATATCTGCTCCCTACACCCCCACGCTGAATTTCTGATATGTTGTTCATAATTCATTGCCATATCTTTTGTCAACGGTTTGAAAGATGACCGCTCATGCACCTTCCCTCCATAAGCAGCTGAAGATGCCAAAAAGTAACAGAAAAAAAAATAGTACATATCAGACAACAAACAAAGATCCAGTAGAATAAACACAAAAGCCTATTATTTTCAAGGAAGATAAGACTAAAAACAAGAAATTTTTTTTTATTTTGTTTTATTATGGCGAGACCTCCACGCTGGTGGGGTCTCCTAATGAGCTCGTCCTATTAGAACATACGCTCAGCAACAATGTAAATTAATATACAAATAATTATATAAGAAATTAATGAAGCTTCTCTGCGACTCAGAAGCCACTAAAAGTGATTCCACGTCAAGGAGGTCCGATTGAAGTGTATATTAAGTTATATTCTCAAATTGGTCTTCTTTAGGAAATCGTAGATCATCAGATGTATGTTCATGTTATTACTAGCAATTATTGTATCCCAATTTATAAGACCGGCGATTTTTCTCGAATGCTTATTCAATCTGTTGCCCTATGGTGCTCTAGGATAAAATACTTCATACCTTCAATGGACCAGAATGCCTCTTATAAAAGTCGAGCTCATAAAATGTCATATTTCATTTCTCCACACATAGCGGGTGAGCCGTCAGCAAGTCGAGCGATATTATCGATTCCACGCAGTCACATCAGTTATTTTTGACTCAATGTGCGACAGGTGAACGATCACAAAACACCGCAATCTCGTAAGGAGCGATAGAGCGTGTAAAATGATCCCGTGATACCGTCCCTTCAAAGTTTGTCGTATGACACTCGCTCGACGTTCATCTTTTTACCCTTTTCCGTTTGATTATTCTACCGTGATTATATTCACATCCGGCCTAGATGCGTTCTTAACGACTTCCACTGTACTGCACTTCGTGTAAAATAGTTCAGTGTGTAATTGTCGTAAAGTTTTTGGAAGAGTGACTGCGCATCCACCATTAGATCAAAAGAGGTAATAATTCATGGTTATTCGATGATTATTGGGTTTCTTATTAATTCTAGAAGAGAAGGTGAGATTAAAGGTAATGATTGTTGTAATTGCACGAAATTTTATTTCCACAATTACGCGTTTACGTGAGTTTTATAATTGTACTTCGAGTGCAACGTTTTTTTTTGGTTCTGCATTATTCGAGCTTAGGTAAATCTAGTTAGCTTCGTCAGAATTTGTGCACGCATTTCTTGTACAAAAGCTCAATTCATTTATAGTCCAAGATCCAAGAGCCGCCAGACGTTACTTATTCTCTCAGCAATAATATGTTGTATGGGATGAAGTAGTGTTCTTATGTACTTTCAGTGTATAGCTACCTGCTACCTTGTGACGACGGCCAATTTCCAGGTATCAGGTGCTAAAGATGGAAAAAACTCAACTCACTTTTCTTATTGTCTTGATTTTTATATATGATACTTAGGGGACTATTTCAATACATTCTGCAAGCAGACAGACCGATCGTATGGGCCAAACATCCCGCCAGATACAAATAAAGGGTCCCTATGAGTATGACAGTATGACCGAAATGTCATGATTTGCTCATTTGAGCGCGATAGTGATTATCTATGCGCGTAGATCTCCCTTCCATACTTACTACTGTTATGACATTTCGCTCATACGGTCATACTCAAAGGGACACTTAATTTGTGTCTGGCGGTATGTTTGGCCCATACGATCGGTCTAGCTGCTTGCATAAGGTATTGAAATAGTTTCGTGGGTATCACATATAAAAATCAAGACTGAGAAAATAAGAAAAATGAGTTGAGTTTTTTCCATCTTTAGCACCTGATACCTGGAAATTGGCCATCGGCACAAGGTAGCAGGTATCCATACACTGAAGGTACATACGAGCACTACTTCCTCCCACAAATATTATTGCTGAGAAAATAAGTAACGTCTGGCGGCACTGGGATCTTGCTCTATATGAGGAAATTGTCAATGTCCGAGGGATATTCGAAGGATTATATAACTCATGTATGAATAAGCCAATAGAATCCGTGAATTTTGCATAACTACTGCGTACTATGCGACGTGATATAATCGTTTTGGTGTTTCGCCTCGTGTCAAAATGTGAATGTTTTCATATTGACGATGTTTTGACGTTTGTCAACAAAAGTAATATTTTTTATTCGTTATATAATCGTAACGAATACCACTCGAGCAATCGAAAATAATCGTTATACTGTCCTCGTCACTCGACGTATTTTCTTAAAACACCACTCGAGCTGCGCTCTAGTGGTGTTTCGCAAAATACGTCTCGTGGCTCGGAAGTATAATCGATTATACTGAAATTTTTTTGACAAAACGTGAGGTTTCGAAATTTATTTGGAATGATGTCAAACTGAATCATGTAGTCTTAGTTATTGATAATTGCATTGAATGCAATTATCGTAAGTAATTGCACAAGTGCATCAAAATAACCGATAATTTTGCATGACAGCGTGTTGTCAAAAAACTGCATGAGTTCATTTTCATTTTTGGAGAAATATGAAAATGACCGAATGCAGTTTTTTAAAGACAACACGCTGGAATGCGAAATTATCCGGTTATTTTGATGCACGAGTGTAATTTTGGGGAATATTTCCCGAATAAACTTTCAACTTGTCAAACTGACGTTAGTAATTCATAAATTCTCGTCTTATTATATACTTACATACACTTATTATAACCGTAATATGAACTATGCTACTATGCAATTATCGGTCTACAATGCAATTATCGCAGGGCTCTTTCGCTTTCTACAATGCAATTATCAGTAATAATATCACAAGAGCATCGAAAATAATCGATTATACTACCGAGTCACGAGACGTATTTTGCGAAACACCACGAGAGCGCAGCTCGAGTGGTGTTTTAAAAAAATACGCCGAGTGACGAGGTCAGTATAATCGATTATTTTCGATTGCTCGAGTGGTATTCGTTACGATTATATAACGAATAAAAAATATTAATTTTTTTTGACAAACGTCAAAACACCGTGAGTATGAAAATATATATATACATTTTGACACGAGGCGAAACACCAAAACGATTATATCACGTCGTCAAGGGTATATTCACTTATCTATACTACGTCGTTATGCAAAATTCACGGATTCTATTGGCTTATTCAAACATGAGTTATATAATCAGTGTAGTGTTGACATGATTGGGTGAAATTGTTTCATATGACACAAAATGATAAAATTTGAATGGTTGATAGAACCGTCAAAAAATTTTCTGGAAAATCTACCCGAAAAACATTTTCGTTTCATTGTTCTTTCTAAAATGAGCCACATCTACGGCTGGCTGATTACAGTTAGTAATTAGTATCATTAGTAGAAAAATATCTCACCCGAAAACGCCAACGGCGACGGCGGCCTCCCTCAGCGCCCTCTCCTGTTCGGCGCTCATATCTCTCAGCGTCTCCGGACGAATGGTCGCGGTGTTTCTCGGCTGTCGTTCGTTCTGGACCGCTGAAATCAAAACTACATTTGAGCAGGTTCCTCATGCCGGCTACTGAGCCCAATATAAGAACGAGATGGTCACTTCGAAATGGAAGCGAACCACCTCGATACGAAGAAAACAAACCGTTTGTAAATATACCTAAGTACGAACGCTCCACTGAAAAAAAGAAACTTCAATCTGTCGAAGAAAAAAATATAACTGTAGGTATCAAAGCATACACATTTCCGTATTAATCTTCTCAACCAATATACATCAGGCAAATTACTGTAAGAAGAGGTAGTATGAGCATAGAGATAATACAGATAGAGTAGGCATGCCTATAGGTGGGAGCGTCCTACGGATAAAAAGAGAATGAGAATCATGTAGGTATGCTATCTCCGTCAAATACTCCGTACAAACGAAACATTTTATTCACGTGCTGAAATGAATTAGTCCGACGCGCATGCACCAGTACACAATGACAGCACGTATGTCATTTTCTCTCTATTTCTAAAGGCCGGACGCTGTCGCTTACCACGCGCCTATAGTATGCCTACTCTATCTGTATTCTCTCTATGAGTATGAGAGATAACAAACTTTTAGGTTATGTTTATGATTAATATTTAATTTTCTTGTCATTTATTGGAGGAGATAGGGATTTCGCTGGGGCCAAAATGAAGAATATGCGAGACTAAAAGTGTGACGGAAATAGACTGACGCTTCACGCTGACTGACGAAAGTCACGCTTTTAGTTAACACAAGCGAATATTGTATACCTTTCTCTTTCTCACTCTTTCTTTCCGTGCTCTCATTCCTTCTCTTTCTGATCCCACTCCACCACGTCAATCGCCAATGCATTATATGCACTCATTAATTCATGTACAAGCAACTCGAAAACGTCATAATAGAAACATTGAAATAATTTTGTATAAGTTATATGCATGAAAGAACATATTACGACAGCAATCAGATATGGCATAATGAAAATATAAAGATAAAACTTTACAAATTTGTTCCATAAAATAATGACTAGGTATTGTGAATTTATATTCAATTATATAGCGTGGCGATACGTTATCCTCTCGTTATATACACTCTTGCGTCTAAATTTTACATTGCGTTGGCGACCGAGTGGTTCAAGTACTGAACCCTGGTGTGCCGTATTTCTGGGTTCGAAGCCTAGAGGTGACTCCTGGCTTTTTAAATTTTTTACCCCGAGGCGAAGCTAAAGGGGTTATAGTCTCACGACAAAAAGTTGGTAACTGACCCGATTTTAAAAATTCTAACGGATATCGATTAAAACACATATGATTTCATTAGGGAATTCGAATTCCCAATTTTTACCAACGAAGAATTAAAAAATATAGCGTTTTTACCCCGAGGTGAAGCTAAATTCTCACTACAAAAAGTTGGGATCTGGTCCGATTTCAAAAATTCCAACGGATATCAATAAAATACATATGATTTCATCAGAGAAGTTTTGTTCCCAATTTTTTTCCAACGAAGAATAAAAAATTATAGCGTTTTTTAGATAGTCATTACGACATGCGCATGCGCCAAGCTCGATATGTACGAAGTCCTACAAAACATGCGTCGAAGTGCTCTGTGTGCCACGGTAACCGAGCGACGTTGATAGCTTAAGCTTGATTCAGCGTCTGTGTCTGCTTACCATCCATAGAGATATCTTATCAATTTGATTCATAATTTGCAGCAAAATGAGCCGGGATAGGATATTCAAATTCCACAGTCAAACAATGAATTTTTTTGCTGAATTTTCACGGATTTTATTCGTAATATCGACTTATTGATACATTTATCGCAATTTTCCTTAATTTCATTCGTAAAATCGACTTTCATTGTTATTTAAGTTATATAATAGGTACATTCAAAAAATATTGACGACATCCACATGCGCCGAGGGGATTTATCATTCCTAGTGCTACGCAGTAGGGTGTCCTTTATTTTTTATTTACAATCTCGTAAGAGTTCTTAGCCCCACATTTCAATATTAATTATTTCAACTTGGATTAGTATACCGTAGAACGGGGCTAAATTGGAAATGCGGGGATATTTTAGAATTCATAACCTGTAACTTCATCTGGCAATCCTGTTTAGGTACAACACAATTCCGCGTAAACTACACTGTAATAGTATAGTACATAACCTTACTTATTCAGACTTTAGATGATTTCAGTATTCGTAAGCGTGGTAATGGTCTGTTAGACATTGAAAGTGAGGCGGAAAATCAACCAATATTTGAGCCTGTCAAACTTTCAGTGCTAGTGCGTCGTGGGTGAGAGTTATAGCAGTTAAGTTTTAAATAAAAATGGTGTTGATGTTAGTATCATTGTGCAAAAAAGTTATAAACATTATGCTACCCCAAAATTTTCTATAGGTCTTTTTGAAGATCAGGGCTATTCTGGATGGCGTTTTTATAATCATTCCAAAATATCCCCGGTCTTCTAAAATCACCCAATTCTTTAAATTATCAATGCTATATACCTTTTATTATTCTTGATTCAAAAATGTATGTTTTCCAATTTAACCCCATATAGAGGTAACTATAATTAATGCGTTATTCTTACCGATTCTAAAATATCCCCGACCCACGAGGCTATTTTAGACGGGCCTAAAACAATTTTTTTTTCAGCACCCTGTAAGAATAGGGACCTATTTATCATAGAATAATATTTGTTCGTATATAGACCTATCCAAAAAGCATATCAAAGTAGATTATTTTTAATTACTCTTTCTGCAATATTAAAAATAATGAAAAAAAAGTCTACAGTTCTACGGTAAGTTATCACTTCTGTCGTGCGCCACGACACGCACATGTTTCGTTTTCGCAAATTGTGGTCCTTCTATATTTTCCGAAGGAACTTCGTTCCTACCTGGTGTCCCATGACAACGTTTTTCTTGTTTACAATTCTTATTTTATATCTTCAGTTCATGTAATTTCGATATGCGCAGACCAGGAACTTCGTCCCTTTGATCTCTCGGAAAAAGAAACAATCCTCCGGAGCGTGCCGTTGTCGCATCCTGACACCGTTCGCTCGAAGGGCACGCTCGATTACGCTAAGGGCGTTTTGCATACGCACGTATTAAGTCACGTGTCGCTTCGAAGGGTTAATCTCGCAAATGGGCGCCCCGTCGCTCCAACTAAATACTCGAAATTGAGTTTTTCTTTCCGCGGTCGCACTGTTTGTCGATTTAACAATCGCCGAAGATTTTAATGACCGCAGAGTAATTTCTGCGGGCGTTTTACGCCGTCGAGAGTAGATTATCGTCGAACCCTCGCGGACGAGAGTATCCCAACTTTCGTCGAATGGTATTTCGTTAGGATTTGCGCCTGCAGTTGTAGAGAAATGCTATCGTATGCGAAACTGAAATGGTAGCCCAGAAAAGAACCGTTAACTCATCAATAAAATGTCAAAATGAACTTTCTCTTATGTATTTGCACCAGCTGAATCAAATTAAAAACTCTAAGGCAGCGAGATGCATTAGAAAAGCAGGTTTTCATAACGTATTAAATAGTATATTACATACCGAGCGGGGAAGTAATCTTTTACAGCCGAACGACAAGGTAGCATACCGAGGTGCGCAGCACCGAGGTGTGCTGCAGACGTGAGGCTGGAATGATTTTCCCCGAGGTTTGTATACTATTTTACTCACAATCTATCACATTAATAATCAAGTTCTGATAATAATTATTACTTGTATTAATGAGGAAACATAAAAATGAAGGGCACCCTACTGCGTAGCACTAGGAATGATAAAACCCCTCGGCGCATTTGCATGTCGTCAATATTTTTTGAATGTACCTATTATATAAATTAAATAACAATGAAAGTCGATTTTACGAATGAAATGAAGGTAAATTGCAATAAATGTATTAATAAGTCGATATTACGAATAAAATCCGTGAAAATTTAGCAAAAAAATTCATTGTTTGACTGTCGAATTTGAATATTCTATCCCGGCTCATTTTGCTGCAAATTATGAATCAAATTGATAAGATATCTCTATGGATGGGAAGCAGACAATGACGCAGAATCAAGCTTGAGCTATCAACGTCGCTTGGTTACCGTGGCACACAGAGCACTTCGACGCATGTTTTGTAGGACTTCGTACATATCGACCTTGGCGCATGCGCATGTCGTAATGCCTATCTAAAAAAATGAAGGACACCCTACTGCGTAGCACTAGGAATGATAAAACCCCTCGGCGCATGTGCATGTCGTCAATATTTTTTGAATGTACCTATTATATAAATTAAATAACAATGAAAGTCGATTTTACGAATGAAATGAAGGTAAATTGCAATAAATGTATTAATAAGTCGATATTACGAATAAAATCCGTGAAAATTTAGCAAAAAAGCACTTCGACGCATGTTTTGTAGGACTTCGTACATATCGACCTTGGCGCATGCGCATGTCCTAATGCCTATCTAAAAAACGCTATAATTTTTTATTCTTCGTTGGGAAAAAATTGGGAACAAAACTTCTCTTATGAAATCATATGTATTTTATCGATATCCGTTGGAATTTTTAAAATCGGACCAGCGGGTCTATTCTCGAATGTCGAACGAAATATGTCGAATTCGACATATGTCGATAGAAATTGTCGCACAACGTGACTGTGTGGTATTCTCGATTGGTTTCGACTTCAAACTCGCATGGGACTCATTTTGTCGAATTACATGAGCTGGCAACGCCGAATTAAGGATTCTCGAATGTGTTCTATGCGCATATGTCAATTTGTTGTTGATGTTATAATAGACGTTAATATTGAAATGATAAATTGATAAATGATGGCAGTGGATCTGAAAAAAACTTATTGCACTCAATCTCAAAAAGAAACACTCATTAATTTGATGCAAGAAAAAGAGAATGAGCCACTTTTATCTGGCAATTTTTCTGCACACTTTTCTTTTAAGAATGCTAAGTGTAAGTGGCAAAATATTGCCTCAATTTTGAATTCAGCCCCAGGTGCCTCTAAAGATTGGAAGCAATGGAAAAAGGTAATAACAATAACTATTCAATTATTGACAGATGAAATATAAATTTTTCACTTCCAGACATGGCAAGATCTTAGATCTAAAACAAAAAAAAAGAAGTCAGAACAAGTAAAACATGCCAGAGGTACTGGAGGTGGGCCACTACTTGAATTCAAATTTGATAAAACAGATAAACTCATATTGAGCACAATTGCACCCACTGCAATAACTGGTGATATGAATGTGAATGAAACATTCATAGATTTTCACTTGCCATCTAATAATACAATGGATGAACCTCTAGGAGAACCAACTGGCATGAGTCAAGAAATTGTCTTTCAAGGTGAAGCTGATGAAATTGTCTCCCAAGGTGAAGGTAATGAAATTTTCCTGGAGTCACTTGGCCATGATCATATGTATTCGAAAGAAAATATTCCAACCTTTAAAAAAAAGGAAAATGGCTAGTCAGCGTTTACATACAAGTGCTATTGCAGAACCACTCTTGCTGAAGTGAGTCGCAGTACACTAGATGTTCAAAAGGAATATTATGATAAAAAGTTTAAGTTATTCGAAAGACAAGTAGTAGCCATAGAAAATCTGGTAGAAATATTAATAAAAAATTCAGTTTAGTTTCAAAATGTATTACAAAAAAAATATATGATGACATAGTTACATTATATTGTTTAATTCATGTATAATAATTGATAAGCCTTCTTTGTAGCCTCATACGACAAATGGTTCTAGCAGTACAATAAGCTCTCTCACTAACTCCTTACTTAATCTAAATGTTTTTATGAATTTCCTATCAGATAAAAATCTGAATGCATTTTTGTACGTTCGTCTCTCTCGAGGTCGTTGATTATTTTCTTGGTTTTCTAAGTTTTCAATCGCTATCAATAAAGCTGCCATTCTAAATTAATGAGTAATGATAATAAACCATTTGACATAATAATTCTGTCAAATATTTCATCTCGCTTTCGACATTAAATTGTCGACCGCTCAAGACCACTCTACAATGTATCTACCGAAAATTCTCGAATGCGACATTCGAGAATTGGAAATTACGATTTTTGTTCGACAATGTAAAAATCACGCATGCGACAAACTATGTCATCGTTTGAGAATAGACCCCCTGATCCCAACTTTTTGTAGTGAGAATTTAGCTTCGCCATGGGGTAAAAACGCTATATTTTTTTATTCTTCGTTGGTAAAAATTGGGAATTCAAATTCCCTAATGAAATCATGTGTGTTTTATCGATATCCGTTGGAATTTTTAAAATCGGTCCACGACTTTTTGTCGTGAGACTATAACCCCTTTAGCTTCGCCTCGGGGTAACAAGTGTCTGAGGCCGTTTTCTACATGAAAACTGCGGCTGTGAGAAAAAAAAATAAATTGGCTGTAGAGATGCTCAAAATTGCTTTGCATTTCAACATAAAAAAATCTGTGATATGGGAAAACAATTGAAACTCACATTGTACACTTTCCCAGCGTAAACTGAATCTAGTTACCAAACTTCAACCCTTTAACTTAATCTGATGCAGATGCTGTGGAGGTGCACAAATCCTCAAAAATCACAAATCTCTACATAAAAATGGCGGCGTTTAGAGGAAACAGTTAATACCACCAAAAGAAACTTAACTGAATTTGGAGAAGTTTACCTCCATGCGCCCTCCAAAAAGCCACATTTTTCCATACATTTTGCCACCATTGTGTTAATTGCCCTAAGAAGTCAAAATATTTCGTCTGAATTTATCAAAACACTTCAGATACTAAAATTCAGTTCATTTCGTCTGATGGTTGCTACTGGATATGCCAATATGTACAGCGTGGGCAAATTACGATGTTTGTATAGGGTAACTATAGGAGTATAGGACATACACAAAAAAAAGTTAGCATTCTAGATCTTTTTTTCTAGACAAATTCATTGACGAAAACAAAAATTTGCCACTCTTTTCTTTTCGAGTTACAAACCAAGTTCGACTTTTAGAAACATGTCAATATAAAGTTTGTTTGTAAAGTTACGAGATAAAAACTTTTTTCTCCGATCGTGGGAAAAGTGACACTATTTTGACCTGTTTTCTATGCGAAAAGCTCAACATTCCAGAATAGTGGTCAGTAGCTAAGCAATTAGAAAATAACAATGCGGTAATATTCTTATACCGCACTGCTGTAGCGTGCGGTAATGTAACAAATGGATTATTACATTAAAATGAAACAAAGTATGGTTTTTGTATTTTGTATTTTTTGTATCCTGTAGCTTGACGTTTTAAAACTGCTCTCAGTTTTTGGTACTGGGCAATATTAATATTATTTTTAACAGACAAAGTTGATTGAAGCATGGAATAATGTGCCCACAACGTCGAAGATTTCATTGTTTTAGCCAATTCAGCAACATACGCCATCAGTACATTCTCAGAAAAGGATACACTGTTGTTTTTTCTACAAAAATTCATGAAGCGTTGGTACGCAAGTTCATACTTCTCTCTGGATTTCGCCGGAAGTAAATTAAGTGAAGCCCCGTTCGCGGCTTCTACTAGTTCAGGAGTCGTGCAAGACAACAAATAATCACTATCAGTGTTCATGTTTACTAATTCTTTTTTAATTCCTTATAAAATACAACGAATCAAACAAAACCAGCTTTAAAATTATTTTACTTTTGTCATAACAGAGTAATTTCCATGGTTACTACTTCTATATTTCAATATGAACATAGAGAAACCTATTTAAACTTACTTGATTACATCTTGGATGAAATATTTTTTAATTAATTAATTTTTTGAATGTAAATCAACGATCGGAGAAAAAATAGTATGTATAATTCGTGGGAAAAGCATATTCCCAAACTCCTGTGTTAGCAGACTCGTCGCTACGCTTCTCGTCTGGTAATTATCACAGTCGTTTGGGAATATTATGCTTTTCCCACTAATTATACAATATACTATTACATTCTTGAGAATATGACCTAAAGTTGTATTTTTCCTTTTCGGAATTATAGTTGGCTATCGTTTGGTTGGAACGCATTTTTACCCTTTCTAACCTCCAATCATATATCAAGTCGCTTTTGATGTGCCTTTAATAGCAAAATTAGTAATCTACTAGATCACTTATTGTGTTTTTTATATTGATTTCAAGTAGGCGGGTGTCATCTATGACAAGGAATGTCCCTTTGTTTCCGTCATAATATCATTTAAATATTATATATTAGGAGCTTGTCAAATGATCCGCAATTAATGAGATTTTATTTTTACCTCGCTAATGAATTATTTGCACATCCAAAGCGCCTCAAATTTTTGATGCTTGGTTAGAAAAGGAAAAAAGTAAGTTCCAACTAAACCATAGCCAACCATGATATTCACATGCGTCTTAAAGTCGAAAAATCGAACTTCTATTCATAACTCGAAAACAAAAGACTATAGCAAATTTATGTTTTCGCCAGTGAATTTGTCTCGAAAAAAAACCGAGAATACGACCTACATTTTTTTGTATCTCCTATAGCTACCGAGTACCCTGTACAAACATCGAAATTTGACCACCCTGTACCTATATAGTATAATTACTGTAAGTATTACTGTTTCTTTTGGTGAATATTTCTTAATTAGTGTAATAGGTTCTGTAATTTGTGGATATTCTAGTGGGTATTTTTGCACCTGTTTGTATCCCTATGTCCGCAATAAAAAAATAAAATTAAAATATATATATATATATATATATATATATATATATATAAATATATATATATATATATATATATATATATATATATATGAAAAACTTGGTTCACGGAATGAACCGCGTAAAAGATTTGAAAAATCTCGACGTTTCGGCTCCTTTTGCGAAGCCATCTTCAGGAGAAGATGACTTCGCAAAAGGAGCCGAAACGTCGAGATTTTTCAAATCTTTTACGCGGTTCATTCCGTGAAACCAAGTTTTTCAAATACTTCCGACCGCGGAAATCTTTCTGAACATA
>JARQZK010004339.1:475000-605000 GCA_030704885.1 Cynegetis impunctata
ATGTGGGTTGGGATTGGCCCAGTGATTATGATTTCTCCGGTTAAATACACCATTGTTAGTGAATGTGGATTCATCCGACCAAAGGACTTTTGTCGGGAATTGAGGATATTTTATTAATTTTTGACAAAGCCAGTTACGGAAATTCAATCTGTTTTGATGATCGCCCTGTTGTAACCCTTGTACTATAGTAAACTTGTAATCGTGTAATTTAAAATTTTTGATACGCCTCTTTGCAACATACCACATTTCCTAGCGTTTGCAGTTGTGGAAGTTTCTGGGTTTATATGAACTTGAGCAAGCACAATTATTTCATTATGTGTAGCGGTTATGTGGTACTTGCCTCTCTTTTTTTCTAAACTACCATTTTCCCTCAAACATCTGTCCAGTTTTTGGAAAATGGTACAATTCGGCTGCATTCGTTCTGGATATTTTTGCAAATAACTTTCAGATATTATTCTGGAGTTTCTATATGCGCGTATGTAAGTATCATACATGTGTCTTGCTTTTCCGACAACGAATATTTCATTACTTATGTAATTAATAGGGCGTTACTGATCAAACAGGATTCAGGTTTTTACAAAGCTCAAGTGATGGTTTCACATTACAACTGTCAACAAAGTTATTTGACAATTCTGGCACCAGCCTACTACTTAAACAAAAAAATAAAAAGAAGTTCAAATTTGCGTAACTGGACTCAGTATTTTCGTAAAGTGTGATACATTTTTGAATTCATAATTTTTTTCTTTATCATTCCATAAGGAGAACCAACATGGCGCCCATAAGAAAAAAAAAGTTGACTATCGCGTCTCTGTAACAATGGGAAATAGAAAAAATCTGACAACGCCGGTAAAATTGCTATGTTGAATAATAGCTACAACCGAATTTCGTGAAGTTATCTCCAGAAACAAATGAGTTACAAAGAAAAAAAGAAAATCTCGATTTTTAGTTTTTTTGAAATATCTCGGGAACCATTGGAGATATTTTGGATCTGTTTACACCATCACATTCATCCCTGAATAACGCAACTTTTTTGTAATTTAAGCCACCCTGTATTTCTAACGGTTTACGATATCCCTGTAGTCCCCCTCTAAATAGTTCTAACCCTGTATATATATATATATATATATATATATATATATATATATATATATATATATATATATATATATATATATATATATATATATATATATATATATATATATATAGTACACTAAAAAGTTACTTAGATACGAATAAAATATCGATGAAAAATATAAGTCTTGTGCTCCTGATGGTGCTCCTAATATGAATAAAAATTACAAATTTTCAATATTAAAATTTACGCATATGTAACATGGGGACATTTTAAATATTTAGAAGCTTCGGTGGGGCATGGCATGAAAAAAGTTGGGAAACATTGTCCTGGACTATTTGGAACAACGCAAAAATGCAGCCTAGCACACGCAGCCCACCGTCTCGATCTTCGAATCGCCCTCATTAATTCAAATCGGAATAGTCCATGTCTCCCGCAGGGATGCGATCAATCACAAATCTGTCCCATCAGATCGAGATTACCCGGCGACGTTTATACGCAACAATAATACGTCAGGGGTGGCGCGAGACAGTAAATAGCGGGATGACGCGGCCCGTCAGGCTCGGCCACCTGAGCACCACCGGCGGCCGCGTTCGCGAAGGGTGGATCTGCGTCAAAGTCCACTAGGCCTTGTCCCGATGATCCTACCCACAAATGTCACGGTCCCTCGGGACGGACGGTTGCAGTATTCGCAAACACGACGCGGTAAGTGTGATTTATCTCTATTTGATATCAATCGCGTTCGAGATTATGTCCCCGTTCGGAGGGGTGGGGGTGGAATGTAAACAGGTAATTATAGAAATCAGAAATTAAACAAACACTACTAGTTAGTTTTATTAGGGTGCGTTATTAGTAGAATGTCCGATTGACTTTAGTATTTTCGAAGTTACTTCCTCAGTCAATGGCGGCCGCAGGAGGGGGCAAGGTGAGGACGTGCGCCCCTACTGGAAATTTGAAAAGTGCATTTTGAATTTATGCTTCGTTTCTTATTCGTAATGAAAATTTTGTAGCTTAATAAATTACTTGTAATGAAAATATATACTTACTATACGTATTAAAACAATGGTTAAAAATAACAATTTACACATTTATTATAAGAAATAACGCATGACGCACGTTTCGGTGCCATTAGCATCTGAAGAAGGTGAAGTTCCACCGAAACGTGCGTCATGCGTTATTTCTTATAATAAATGTGTAAATTGTTATTTTTAACCATTGTTTTAATATGTTTATTAATTTACACCAAGTATCGGCCCAATCAATCCAAAACTTACTATACGTATTGATGAGTATTATTACTTATTACAAAATCTTATTTATCTTACGAGCGCAATTGGTTTTTACAATTTTTGTCAAAAACACCAACGAATTGACTCGAATTTTTTGCTGAAGGCCATATTGCAAACCTCAAGTTCTATTTCTTTTACGAAACACTAATTGAAACAAGCCCTCAAATAGTAGAATACAATCAAAAAATCATATTCTATGGAATTTTCAATTTTTGCAATGAAACTTTTTTGCGCGCATGCAGGTAATATTTTTACGGCTGAAACGCTAAGTAGTGACACGAAGATGTGGGACGTTTTTGTCCAAGAAGAGGGAGAGCGTGGGCCAACGTAGCATGAAGCACATAGCCATGGAGCGAGATGAGGGAGAGAGCGAGAGAGAAAGGGAGATCGAGAACAAATACACGCTATTGGTTGATGTATTCGTTTAGTAGTTAAATATTAGAACTTTAGATAGCAATTCTGTCGCATATCGTCTTGTTCTACAGTAAACGCAGATCTTTTTTATTTATTAACATTATCACTAGTATGTATACAGTGTGTAAAGAGAGAGTTAAATTTATAAATAAACATTTTGAGATAAATTTGTAAACCATCCTATACTAATCAGTTGTTCAGAGTAAGTAATATATTTGTTACCTTTTTTGTTAATTTACAATTTTTAATGTTAATTCGTTTGAAGGTTAGGAAATTTCAATATTTTAAATAACACTTGTCATTTTAACTTGTCACTCGTCATTTGGAAATTCATATGCTATCTTTCATAAAATATAAAATAGAAATACTTCATAAATTCTCTCAATAAACTAGTTTGACAAAGAAGTTTCACTTTTGACATGTGTACTTTGTACGCACGCACTTTTTTTTTGGAAATTATCTTGGTGAAAATTAATTCTTCAGAATGGAATCATTAACTGTAAATAAAAAAATGTATTCGGGGGGGAGGGCGATCGGCCCCTTGCCCCCCTAGGATACGCACCTGTTGTAGTCTTACGTGCTATAAGGAACCTTGTGCCAAAAATTCACATCGATTCATGGAAATTAGGATTCGTAACTACGACGTTCGACATTTTGAATCCGACT
Organism: Cynegetis impunctata; assembly: GCA_030704885.1. Lineage (NCBI taxonomy): Eukaryota > Metazoa > Arthropoda > Insecta > Coleoptera > Coccinellidae > Cynegetis > Cynegetis impunctata. The sequence goes on from JARQZK010004339.1 coordinate 478,445, forward strand.
CAACAGTCATACTGTAAAGGCGCGTTTTCCTCCACTTTCGCCAGTCGCCGACGACTGCGACTGAGTAGCGTCGACCAATTCGTCAAGACATCTCCAATGCATTTCAAATCATCCTGTTTTCCTATCCGCTACTCAGTCGCGACTACCAGCGTCCGGTCGCCGTTCGTCCAGTCGCGAGTAGCTGCTCATATTCGGAAGGGGTGTCGCGATAATTCGTCGACGAAAGTTAGTTTGCGTAGTTATACTGATGCCGGGAAATTCGGAAAAACTCTTTAAATTTTGTTTCGTTATCTGTCAGATGGTTGTGGATTAATATTGCCTGAAATCCTTCCAATCGTCTATTTCGGAACATTGCTAATTCTTCGCTTCTCTGTTTCTCAGATTCCAACGTTAACATGAGAAGCAGATTTTCCTCCTGCACTTGATAATTTAATAACATTGCAATTAATGATTCTTTTGAAATATTCATTTTTCTTGTGCTGAACAGACCAGAACGAGGGACTAATACTGATTGACGCAGGCTAGCGAGTCGCAGTCGTCGGCGACTGGCGAAGGTGGAGGAAAACGCGCCTGAATGAATAGGTCGCAGCTACTACCAGTCGCGGCTACTCAATCGCAGTCGTCGGCGACTGGCGAAAGTGGAGGAAAACGCGCCTTAGAGCCCTTTCAGACTAGGATACTGTATCCGAGATACGGTATGCGAGATACAGAATTTAGGCCAGATACAGTCAAGATACTTTTGTTAGAATATAGTTTTGTAAATAAATTTTATCAGTACAATATCAGTGCTGTACGGTGCTTTTTATGAAATGGAAATTGAAGAGTGCGCTATGCTGTGGTATATTATAAACAAAAAGAAAAAAAAATAAAAGGAGACGAACTATGTGGGTTCATCCTATAATAGAATTAAGGGAAACTAAAGGAATTTATAAACTTCTTCACCAAGAATTACTACAAGATCGAACAAATTTTTTTAATTATTATCGAATGTCCATAGAATCTTTTGAAGAACTTCATAATATTTTGAAAAATGAAATCATCAAGAAGGATACGAAAACCGTTCTATTCCACTTCACTTCTACTCATAAATAATAAAAATATTGTACACCTATGCTATTGTGCTTTTTGAATCGCAAAAGTATGCAAGTCTTAACAGGTCCATAAGCCACAATGATAATTCGGTATCCCGGATTCGGATACTGTCGCCGGCCGGCGGCTGAATCAGCGAGATTCAGAAATTTAGTATCGCGACACGGTATGCTGTGCTGAATGCAGTGTGAAAACGTACATATAAACGCATGTATTTTCTGTATCTGGGATACGCGTATCTCGGATACAGTATCCAAGTCTGATTGGTCCTGGTTATGAAATGATACACTGGTTCATCTTACACTTCAGTCTTATTCGTTATATACTAAAGACTCCTCGCTACACCCTCGGGCAGCGTGATGAGTGTCTAAGTCTACCTATCAGAGATTCCCTCTTGGTTTATATTCATATACTAACGAACGAAGATACCAATGACATGCGACCTTGGCCTCACGTAATTGTAGCTTGTTTATAAACAAGTACGAAACATAACATTCTTCGTATCTAATAATAAATACATAATGACACTTGACACTGACCTACTTGTCTACTTGCAGCATAATACGAAGTAGTCATAGTCCGATGTCGCCGAAATGACAGTTCCGTGATTAAATATTTAATTATGTCCGCAGAAGCTTCGGAAACATTCGCTGGTTGATCCAGGAAATCTCGCATCTGATATCTCTTCGGTCTCCTCCCCGGAATTATTGACGTGTATCGGTCACTCGGAAAGCCGACTTCTACCACTGAGTGTAACGACTTCCCGTACCGAATATTTCCGATTGAAGATTTACTCGGATTACGGTTCCGGTCAATTGATCGGAGCAGAAAGGGATAACGTTGGAGTTGTTCCGAGATTGCTTGCTCTGTGCTCCGATATATTACATAGAGTGAACAAGGAAAATAATTTGAAAAGTATCGAACAACTTTTCAAGGGAGCTGGTCATATGTGAGTCCTGGAGCCAGGTAAAAATTTGGTCAATTATTTCTTGTCGAACATAATTGGTGAAATGCATCGGGAAATAGTATTATTAAGCCTCGTGAACGTCAGCTGCGATTTCGTGGGTGGGATAAGGAAATATCAACGTAAAAATGGTTGCAGAAAACTTCCAAATTTTGAGACTTTTGTTCTGGAACGAAAACAATCCCAGGCTCATTTGACTCGATGGAAGCCGCTGGAGATGCCAATATGTACAGGGTGGGCCAAATTGGACACTTTTAAAGGGAAAGTCTTGTTTTCAAACTAGATAGATAAAAACTGATGACGGTGTCTGAGGCTCAATTTTTATGACTAACTTAATGGTGAAAACTGCATATCGATATCTATTATCGTTTTTGAGTTACAGCATGTTTTTCGAAAATGTTCATTTTCGAAAAGTTGCTGTAACTTTTTTCTTGTCAAAATTTTTTTGGTTCTATGAAAACATCCTCGAAGCACCTTTTTACGTAGAATTCAATGGTTTAAGTAATTTATTTTTTCAAATTATACATCAACAGTTATTGAAGGAAAAATCTTTTTTTTAAATGAGACACCCTGTATATTTCTGCATATTACGATAGAACTTAAAATTACCATTTAAAAAATGTAGCACACTTGACGTTTTAGTAGAGTCATCTCTGAAATTCAGAGCTTTTAAGTTTATTCATGTAGACTTCGAAACGCACACTATGAACAAGTAGGCTTTGGACGAAGCGGCGATAAAACAGGAAGCAAGTGTTCACTAGTAGCTATCAATTGCTAGGAAAGCTGTTGACAGCAGTACTTAAAACTCATAGTTTCAGTAAAAGTGATAACAATTTATACTATATTTAAACTAATAAATAAAACTAAAAAAATAATAATAATAAAGAACAAAATATTTCTTTAGAAGAAGTGTTAAAAATGTCGAAAGTTTGAAGATAAGATCTTTCAACCTTCCCCCAGAGGTAAAAGTCCAAAGGCGTTAGTTCCGGTGACCTGGCCGGCCAACGGTTGGGTCCTTGGTTGGCTATAAAATTATTGCCTAAATTTGCAGCCAAAAAATAGCAGACAATTGCAGTGTTGTGAGGCGAAGCCCGGTCTTGCTGAAAATATATTTTCCTGAGCTCCATTAGCGGCAATTCGTCAACAAGGGGTTCAATATGTTGCCTTAAAATTTCTAAATACCTCTGAGAAGTTAGAGTGCCATTACAAATGACGGGGCTGATAATTCTATCCCTAAAAACGCCTGCCCATACACTGAATCCAAATCTTCCTTGACTTCTCTGCTCCACAATAGAAGGAGGTTTTTATTGTGCCCAAGAAGCTTCATCTGGCCAAATACAATTTGATAAAAAATCAAGCACTTGGTTACAATTTTCCAGAAACCAGTGGCAAAAATCCATGCGGCGTTCAAAATCTCCTGGTCTAAGTTCATGAACTCTTCTGGGCCTGTATGGCTTGAATTTATACTTTTTCAAAATTCGCCTAACGCTAGTTCTTGGTAGGCCTGTTGTAATTTTTAAATTTCGCATTGACGTTTTCGGATTATTTGCAGCAGCTCTTAAAACGACTATTTTTTTCAATGTCCTATCCCTAGTTGATGCATATGATTTGTACCAATTGACCACCATCAATTAGGTTGTGTCGCAATCTTGCGAAAATGTCTCTAAAACGTTGCCTTCTATCTAGATACCTCTCGCAATACAAATTGTTTGCTGCATCTACATTTTTCGCGGTTAGTATAAAACAGACTATCATATCCCATTTTTCATAATAATTATCATACTTCATTGCAAATGTGTTTGAAAAATGAATAAAAACCACAAATTGAAGAGCGTCTTTACTACTTATATCAAAATTTGACAGCTACTAGTGAACACTTTCCTGTTTTATTGCCGCTTCGTCCAAAGCCTACTTGTTCATAGTGTGCGTTTCAAAGTCTACATGAATAAACTTAAAACCTCTGAATTTCAGAGATGACTCTACTGAAACGTCAAGTGTGCTACATTTTTGAAATGGTAATTTTAAGTTCTATCGTAATATGCAGAAATACACAGGGTGTCTCGTTTAAAAAAATGATTTTTCCGTCAATAACTGTTGATGTATGATTTGAAAAAATGAATTACTTAAACCATTGAATTCTACGTAAAAAGGTGCTTCGAGAATGTTTTCATAGAACCAAAGAATTTTTGACAGGAAAAAAGTTACAGCAACTTTTCGAAAATGAACATTTTCGAAAAACATGCTGTAACTCAGAAACGATGACAGATATCGATATGCGGTTTTCACCATTAAGTTTGTCATAAAAATTGAGCCCCAGACACCGTCATCAGTTTTTATCTATCTAATTTAAAAACAGGACTTTCCCTTTAAAAGTGTCCAATTTGGCCCACCCTGTACCAGGAAAAAAAATATGACATGGAAAAAATTTCGAGAATCGTAGTCTAGGAGGTCTAAATTGAATAAAATAGTATATTGTTTCATTAGGAGTAAAAGTGATACTTTCTGTGGCGAGTCTAAATGTTTGTCGGCTGAACGCAGAGGCCGACAATTTTAGACGAGCCTCAAAAAGTGCTTTTCACCGAATAAAACATGCGATTTTTTCCGCAAACGGTGTTTAAACGATAGAATTAAGATGATATTTTCAAAAAGGATTAGATGAGAAGAAACGTAAAACTAGATTGCTTTGCTTACTGGTTTTGTAGGTATCAAGGCAACACAAATTTGACAATTCAACAAAATAATTGTCAGAAACATTAAAAGTCACTTACCTACGCATTATAGGACTGTGCGGTTTTGGTAAATACCCGAGTATTGAGAAATAACTAGTTATAGTAAAATATATAAGACTTTTCTTATAGATTACATTATGTCGGATTCGGAACCCAACTGTACGCTGCCCGACGTTCTTGAAATTGCCGTACAAAAAAGTACACTTTGGGAAAATACGGAAAAAAACTATTTCCGCGCCTGATTGCTTTCCTTAGATACATTGCAATATTATGTATTTTCGTTGGATACAATCCAACATTAGCAATTAAAGGTTGAAGAATTGATTGACAAGGAACCAGACCAAATTGTCAGAATAGCAATCATTCATGGTTTTCTGAATTCGAGTGGAACAGAAAAAATCCCTACTTACTTACAACCGAACTTGATCCATCTCTGCCTCGCAAATGCCGTCGAATTCCGTTCGAGCCATAAAAATAATCGATCTTCATTGAATTGGTCTTGAACGTTGACAGAATTGGAAAACTTTTAACGAATAGGCTTACGAGAAAAATGATATAATTTCGGACGCGGCGGCATCGAAGGCGCTTCATTTCCTCCTCTACGCCCCGCCAACTCCCACCGACGCCATACGGTGGCAGTGCAGCCACTTTTGTCACCTCCAGGGAAGTGGGAAGGAATGCGACGAGCGCACTTTGTCGGAATTATGGGAATCGGCGGTTCCCAAACTGTCAGAACTCACATCAGAAGTGGGGAAGTGGGATTTAATAGTATGAGAATCAATATTTTTTCTTTATATATCAATGATTTTTCAATAAATTTAGTGAAGATACCCGATAAACCTGTGTGAAAAGAAAAATTTTCTATAATTCATCATGTTAGTAGGTATTGTAGTAATGGAATATTCACGTAAAATTCACATATTAATCGAGTTCATTGAATAGGATATATTGCGACAGTGATTGTCGGAATTCACAGGTCATTGCAATATCTCGTAGTCCAATAAACCTTCTATTGTTATTGTTCCATATATTAGTCTATATTATATACATTAAGTGCTGACTTGGATGAGACGAACTTACGTTCGCAATTGTCGCGGATCTGACAGTCAGTCCTAAGAGAGTCTTAAAAGAGTCATGAAATAGTCATGAGTATGAACCTCCAAATAAAGAAGGTTTAAGAGTAAGACCTTCATTTTATTGAACGGACTTACGACCATGCTCACAGTATAGTTATAGATTCAAAAAAAATATTACCTATTCCACCGAGAAATCTTTAGTGGTATAGGTAGATATATGAAGGCGATTGTTTTAAATACAGTACAATATTGAGTGTTGACATATACGCACAAATGTTTTTCAAATGTCCTATTCTATGAGATCTTCTTGAAACAAGGTACATATCCTGAAAACACTTGTAGTATATAGAGAAACTATTTACTTCCAGTTAAACAATGGTCCTAATTTGTGTTACGGTCGATAAAGCAAACTCGGGCCTGCATAATCTTAACGCCGGTGTGCCCCAAGGTTCGATCTTGTCACCGACTTCTTCTTCTTCTTCGGGTGCCAGGTGCTATGACGCACGTCGGCGATCATTTGTCCATTTCCCGGTCACAATATAGCTAGGGTGCCCTCCTCAGCTTGTCTAAAAATAATTGCGGCAACAAGTATACCCCACCAGTTTCTTGTAATGCGGAGCCAAGAGTGCTGTTTTCGACCTAGCCCCCTTCTACCTACGATCTTTCCTTGCAGTATGAGCTTTGGTATGGAGTAGCGAGGTCCTCTCAGTATATTTTACCGTTTTTTTACCGTGTCCATTAGATGTCTTTCTATGTCACCGACGCTCTTTCTTATACATATTAATGATCTTCTTGATTAGGCTTAATAACGACAGTACTCTAGTACTATCTACAATCAACAACAGGTCTGTCAGTGCCTCTACATCTGGCCATCAATGTTTTGCGCAAACTGAAACTATAAGTAGCGATCTTGAAAAAATTTCGAGCAGGGGATTTGATAACTGAGCTACTTTTGATGCCGCAAAGATACAACGAACCAGGTTAACAAGAGAAAGTTCCAACTCGATCTTATATTATTAATGGAGAACCTAATAATCGAGCCAACCAGTAAATTGAATCTTTTAGGAATAGGCTTTAACTCCAATTCGACCTCGTACGAACCCATCCCTACCATTGCCATGTCAGTTACCCAGGAGCTTCTTATCCATTTCGTGCTTTAAACCATTTTAGGTCAAAGCAGCTAGGAGGAAGATTGCCGACTTGTGTCACTTTCACATATAATGTCCATAAAAAAATTATTGGCATGACTGCTGGTGTCCGAGTATATAGATAAAATCTTGATTTCAGCAAATCGTTTTCACCACTCAAAACTATGAACTGACATTTGTTTTTGGTTGAGAAAGTTACCTTCTACTTATTTCAGTGGAAATTTTAGTCTCCGAATTCAAATACCGTGACAATAATCACTGACTTAAGCCATTAACTCTGTAGTTGTAGTAAGAAGTTAATAATTTTCAACTCCGGAACAAATCAGAGTCGGTCGGTATTGCTGTCGAGCGGGGGTCTCGCTGGCCTGTCGGTGGGCTGTTCTCGTGTGATGGAGCAAATGGCCACTTGGTGTAAGAGAAATTGCCTTATACTAAATAGCGATAAGACGGGACTTATAGTGTTTAATAAACACAAGTTGAATACTGAATCATTATATGTTAATCATAATCATAAAACTATACCAAATATAAACTCCATAAAATTTCTAGGCATCCATATTGACTCCTGTATCAGCTGGGAGCAACATATTGCAAAAATTCAATCAAAACTTAACAGTGCATGTGCTTTAATACGCAGGCTTCGAGACTGCATGTCACTGCACTGCATTCAACTCTTTTATTTTGCACACGTGCAGTCCCTGCTTAACTATGGAATATCCATCTGGGGAGCATCCAGATTCTTTGATACCATATTTAAAACACAAAAAAGAATAATCAGGTGTATGCTTGGTCTTCATCCTCCGTGCAAGCCATACTTTAAAGAATTAGAGATACTAACCGTCCCTGGACTATACTTTTTAGCACTTGTCATCTTTGTTAGGAAAAACTTACACATGTTCTCGACTAATCAGGACGGTTATGCTGATAGCATGGTCATATACACCAGAAGTAGAGAAGAACTCCGGATGCCTTTTCATCATTCCACGTTTTTTGAAAAAGGTGCTTATTATCGGGGTATTAAGGCCTATAATCTCTTACCCGCTGATATTAGGAATGTGGAGGGAATTGATAGATTTAAAAGGGCAGCCTCAAGATGTAAAAGACAAATGATTATATTCCTTTAACTTTTGAATTGTTAACTTGATATTTCATTGTCTGTATTGTTATGGTATTTTTTTTTTATTGTCGGTTGTGTAGTACAACCCTTTTATATTTGTTATAATAATTTGTTTTTTTAAATTTTACATACTCATAAGCTATTGTGACGTTGCTTTTTTTTTCAAATTTTTGAACTGTGTTGGCAAAAAGAAAATAAATAAATAAATAAATGGACTTATTCTGGTTTGTTTGAAGACCGCTGATATATGACTGGATACAACGCGAACGAAAAGAAACGAGAGTCAAAAGAGAAACGGAAAACGGGTCTTTATGAATACGGGGAATATATATATCTATCTGACTTTAATTGGATCTTAGTAGAGGATTTATTTTTGCGATTCTTCGGTAATACTTTATGATTGCTGGTACGGAAAATTTGCATCTGGGACTTCTGCGGGCCGAAGGAAACGAAATTCAAGTAGGCGTCCTGAAATATAGGCTTGCGACTGTTATAAAGATACTACGGTGATGATTTATCATTGCACCATATAATTGGGAGTTGGAATATCTGGATTTCCCCCTAAATTTGAAAAATTAAATCGTTCAAAACGCGAGGAAATAAAGGGATTGTGAAATACCTTCATCATATTTATGTGATGATGTTCATTTCATAGGTGCCTGTGATCTTTAAGTATACCTCTAAAAAAAAGTGGTGTCATGGGACACCAGGTAGGAACGAAGTTCCTTCGGATTCGACATTATAATATAATTATTGATATAATAATAATAAAAATAGAACAAATAATTATTGAAAACGTAAAATAAATGTTATGTAGGTACACATTTAAGTTGATGACGATGTACATCAACTTATATTTGTAAACTAATAATTACGCATTTAATTTTATTTAGCTAATTAATTTTTCACTATTATCACTATCAATTTCATTTAATTTGCCATTGTTACTTTATTTAATATTGTATTGAAGATTCATAAACTATACGAAAATGAAAGTGTTTATTTACGAGTAAATGAATATATAATGCAAGTATACACCACGTGCTTAGACAAGAATTTAATGGTTATGTCGTGGCAGAAGGAGAAAGATAAAGAAAGAATGACGCATGCGCGTTGCACTTCCGTTATATGTTTTTCTTACGGCTTCAGTCTCACATTTATTTCAGTTTGGTCGACCAGCAGAATACCTATCTATTCCAAGCCTGCCGTAAGGAACTCCATTCCAATAATTTCAATTTACTAATTATAAAATTAAAATAATTCAGACTATTGGCGTCTGAAATTAAGCTCGTATTTACGTTCATCTCACTCGAGTTTTCGAACGTTAAGCTTCGTCACTTGTGTGGACAATATTATCCCTGTTCAACAGTAGATAACCGTCCTACATCAAGTTGAAATTTATTTTTTATCATTGAACATGAAAATCAATAATAAAATAAAGGAGAGGACGAATAAATTAATTGGTTGGAGGAACTATGTTTACATCATGTAAAGGCTTTATGATAGAACACCTATTTATTTGAAAAGTAAAAAAACTTTCAAGAGTTTTAAGAAAACATCTGTGACATATCTACTTTCATTACCAACTGAAGAGGTTTTAAGTATAATGGACAAAACTAAGTACTTACCAGCAAAACTGAAAGAAACAACATGAAATAAAAGAAGAACTAACATGAATACTCTGCTTGAATGGTTTGAACGTAATGAGTTATTCTATTTTTTGAATTTTCCTGACGTATTACAGCTGTCCTAAAAGTACGGTGGACTTCTGAAAGTCTGTTTTTTTTTAGAATCTCTGTTTTCCTGGTTATATAATTGAATATTTTAGTTTTTACCTAGCTTTAGAGTCAAGTTTTATTTCATATTCTTGATTATGGTAAACTGTTATTTTGGTTTTGCAAATGAACATTATTTATTATTATTATTTTAATAGTATCTCTGGTTGTTACATGAAAGAAAATGCAATAACCTAGAATCTCTATATGATGGCCTAGATTCAAATTCCGATAAAAGTGGAAGATTTTTCGTTGGAATAGCATGGGACTTCAAAAACTCTACATTTTCGGTTAGCTGAAAATTGCACATCATCAATTGGTATAATTCTATATGGAAAAACCCACAAACTTACTGCAGGGAAAATAATTATTCTCAGTAAACTGTGAAGAACAACTCTCTTATGTTCAGACACTTTTTTCCAATCTGCAGGTTATGAATCCACACCTTTCCACTGTCCATCATTTTCTTGTATCCCAACTTTGTTTGGAATACAACTTTGAATTGTCCAGCTTTTGGAAAGGTATGTAAGCTATATTCGGTTTTTTTTTGCCCAAGATGAACAATAGGATTCACAACAATAGTGATACATCTCTTCTGAACGTTTGTAAACGATCTCAAACAAAATTGAACACAATTGAAACTCAACAACTTCTCATATAAAATACACATAAACAGATGTAATCAAAGCAATGTGTGGGCCCATACGTTAGTAACATTCGACACCGGTAGGGGGCGTACCGCTTATCTACGTTCGCCAATACCTGATTGAAAAATTCACAAAAGGACACAGTCGGTCCATTGTTTTGATGAGTTTTCACTTCTGTCGGCAGTCCTTATGACTTTAAAATTTTTTTCTCACTGGAACGTATTCACATCGAGTCATGGCCTCCACCGTTCAACAATCGTTTGAAATAGAAAAAACAATGTCTGATCGTTCTGGTTGGAATCAAGTTTTCTAACCGCACCGTCCGCAGAGAGAATTTCGAATTACGGTCCTGGATCGAGAGGATGAACTGCCATAAAAGTCCCGGCAGCAGATGGGAAAAATGGAAAACTTCCAGTTCGCTCCCCGGAGATTTAAGGAAACACATTTTTCTCTCCGACGCCAAACGGATATCGGGAACGGTTCCGCGCTGATTCCCTTTCGCACGCCTTCGCCATCTTCCGACTCCGGGGAGTCTCAATTGCATTATTCCATCGAAGAACTCCGGCACGACGATAAAAATGGCCCTACTTGACAAGATCACTTAGAAGTGATAGCTCGCTACCGGAAAAAATACGGTTATTTAGGAAACTCATCGAAATTCCTTCGATAATGTGGTTTATATCATAATTCAATATTTCGAACAATGTCAAATAGGGGAACCACTGTATTCATCATATCATGAAAGGGGGTAATCGGTAAAATTATCACATTCAACAGAAAGACGAGAGGTGTCGTGGGTGGGACAAGAGCCGTTGAAATATTACGTAAGCAGATTCATTCGTTATTTACCTCCTCCTCCCCCTTGTCAGCAAAAGTAAGCAAAGCTCTTACCCCCCTCTCCCATGCTTACGTAAACATTGGTACCTATATGTATTTTGCTTTTAATGTATTCTGTTTGTTTTTATCGATTCATGAGCAGCAATTATAAAATAGGCTTAGGATAGAGGACTTTAACGCACATAATATTCATTTAAACAAACTTTATTGACACAGTATTCAACATAGAGTAAGGTACAAATATTAAAATCTTATTAAGTACTATTACGAACAAAACAAACTTCTTTTGAATTTTTGGCATACATATGAATTCCAATTAACAGTCTTCAGTCCATGACACCCGAATCCATGATTCTAAGTTTTCGATGATATTGGATGTTAGCTGCTCAGTGTTGTGTAAGTAGTGTAGCTAGGCCGGTTCTAGACCACTTCAACTTTTCTAAGTCCGAAATGTCAGTTCTGCGCATGCGCACGTGTTGGGTTCTACAACGTGGGGGTTGGGTTCTACAACGTCTTGGTTCTAGAACGTAAGGGTTGGGTTCTACAACGTGAGGGTTGAGTTCGACAACGTGAGGGTTAGGTTCTACAACGTGTTGGTTCTAGAACCAAGACGTTGTAGAACCCAACCCCCACGTTGTAGAACCAAGACGTTGTAGAACCCAACCCTCACGTTGTAGAACCCAACACGTGCGCATGCGCAGAACTGACATTTCGGACTTAGAAAAGTTGAAGTGGTCTAGAACCGGCCTAGCTACACTACTTGTGTATCTGCTCACCTTCATCCTATTTTGGAATGTCCAGATCATTCTCATCAAGCCATTCAGAATCTTGGTGCTCTTAATTTTGAATAATGCACATCACTTCATTAGCACGACGAGCAGCCACTCTTATAGGCCTAACTTTCATATCAGTGTGCGTGTTAGCTTTTCTATGGATCTTCTCGATGACGATTTAGTGACTTGATGGAAGTATGATGAAGACCACACGTTTTGCATGTTCGACTTGATAGCTCCAATTTTACCGTCGGACAAAAATAGGCAATTGCTAGAAAGAGGATCAACGGTAACACAAACATTAACTAGCTTTGCTCTGCTTACAACCCGTCAAATCGATCGCGAAGTGCATCTCGCACTGATAGCGAAACAGGTCGAAGTGCGATTCGAACGGCAAAGTTGAAACCCAGAAAGGACAGCATTTCAACATGAACTTTATCTACGTAGGTACCAAATTTCAACTAACTAACTCAATCAAACATCTTTTTCTCAATTCAGTCTTCATAGTTTTATAATAATAATAAAATGTTCATTTTCATTTAATTACTTTCAAAATTCGTTACAACCTAGAGTCTCACGGAATCTCTCGTCTTATTTTTTTCGTGAGGCACTTTTAAGACTATCCTCGTATGTCCATATAATTACGAAACTTCAAATCCTGCCGTAAAAACTGAACGACTCTAATCGAAGTAAGCGACGTTAACCAAAGACACGACCACAGAACGTGACGAAAACGCGAGGCCATGAAGGCCATAGAAACTTTTCTATGTTCCTATCGAATCCGCCTCCGCGTTGACCTATCGTCCGATCGTCTTTGCGGTCTCATCTGGCGTTCGAGTTTAAACGTTCCCCCATTCGGCTTGACGAGGTCCCCAGCCGCGTTTCAGTTTACGACGCGCCGTCCTGATTTTTTATCGCTCGCGGTAGTAAAACCGCGGTTTATCGAAGGAAATTTATATCGCGCGATGCGCCCTTTACGCCCGATCGTAACTGCTACAGGTACGGCGTAATGTCGGGTATTATGACGAGCAATGAAATTTTCATTACGGAACAACATCGGACGAAGGGCGCATCGACGACGGAAAAATTTGATCGTACGACTTTTCGAGGAGTCGAAGTTGGTTGAGCTGAGTGAGACTTATTTATCTTCCTAAGGTTAAGTAGGAGTAGCTTAGGGGGCATCCATTAATTACGTGAGAGAATTTCTTCGATTTTTTCGCTACCCCCACCCCCCTTGGTGAGATGTCTGCTGGACCACCTTCTCCCCCTCCTCGAATCTCACGTGAGATTTTTCAAAATGCGTATTTGTTATGTAAATGAGTTGAACTGTGCTCGATTCCATTAGATTTATTTAACAAAAAAGAATTTTCTTATATTTTTTTCTATTTAAGACTAGTATTTGAGATTAATAATAAAATACTTTTATAGTTAATAAATTCTTCTATCAGTGCATAATTGAACCGCGATGATTATCATATATGATTTAGCCATATTTTAGTGGAAAAACATTTTTTACTCAATTAACCCAGTTTTCTCGTAATTTTCTACTGCTTCTTGAGAAAAAAAATTACGTGATATTTGCCGAGACCACCTCCTCCCCCACGTGAGATTGAATGAGATTTCGCTCGACCCCCTCCCCCCATACATATATTTTTTGAAAGCAATTACAGGAGTTGGACAGTAGCGAACAAAATTTATTGCAAAATGGAAAACTAAAAAGATTTAAAAAATTTTTTTTTTTCAAATAACTTTTTTTCTTCATGCTACACTCGGAATAATTTCAGATTCAATTCAATCTTATTTAGCATGTTTTTTCAGGATAAGCCCATATTTGATATCTGTAAATAATTTAACCATGAGCAAATCAACTCACCTGTATATCAATTTCCTTCTCACGCTCCTCTTGAAAAATCCCGAACAACCGTTACAGGCCAATATTCCGTAATGTTTGCCTGAACTCGTATCTCCGCACACCACACAGATGAGGCCAGGGGTGCCTTTTTTCGCAGGCAAACCCCAAGGAGGCGGTGGAGTTCTAGAAGCCTGCACCAAGGTCTGAGAAGTGGGCAAGCATAGTGCCAGCGGATGGTCGGAACCCTCGGGAGAGTAGCAGCCCACGCTCGGCGGACTATTTCTGATTTCTGGAAAGCGAAATCGAAATTTGATCAAAAACTTAGATTAAACACATGAATGCAGCTAGAAAGTTGCACTATGGTTTCACAATTTATTTGATTTCAATATTTATTTATTAATTTTTCATGTTGTCATCGTCAAAACTAGTTAATTATTATGGGTTAGATATTGTAAATTGCATCAATTTATCTTGTCAACACAAAGCACATAGAGTAATGACAATATATCAAACAATTAATCAGAAACTCATAGAAAAAGTCTTTCAGCGCATAGAGAACTCAAGTAGACACAGAAAAATTCACACACACAATAACGAACATAGAAATAATCACAAATACGTAACTTTCCGAACATAGATCTCGAAACATAGATTTATGACAGATGAATACAATATAAAGCAGCACAATGACGATACTTCTATGAAATGAGGAAGACAACATTGATCAAACAGCACATAAATACACCGTTTCATCATTGAATATTATAAATCTCAACTTCAAAAATTCAATCACCAGATGTCTTATAATTGATAGATTTCGTCAATGATCCACTGAAAACTAATCTAATATACTAATATCCTCGCATAATACGCGTCGATGACAATAGTCCACCGTGTCCAATTTACACCCAGCCCGCTGTAATGGACTTTTAATTTGCGCTACCACATGTCCGTGATACGGCCCCATACAGAGGGTAAATTATAAGTGTAGCTATAAGCGCCCCCGGGCAAGTTTCTATTATGGCACCGGCACTTGATCCCCCATAATACAAATTAATACACCGGTCTTAACTGGAAACATTCTGTGATCCTTTTCCATCTTGCCAGCTTTTGTGGCCTCGGCGGTAATACAGGAACGTACTAAGAACTGACAAGTTTGACAAGATTTCATGTGACGTATTTTCGTGCACTAATACAGTTTCAAGATGCTAATCCACTACGTTCGGTGAGGTGAGAGTGATATTTGAAAGTAGATTGTATTATTGGTGCTTAGTAGATATTATTCCCACAAAAATCTTTGAATTAAGACAATAACAGGCTCTTGCACCGTTTTATTATAAAACGTCGTTTAACTAAACTTGGTTTAATTTTTAAACTACGTTTATTTTTCTGGTAGTTGCACCAAGGAATTATAGCCGACCCATTGCTAAACTGGGTTTTTGTATTATTTTGGATGAAACAGCGATGTACATGAAGTAAAAAGAAGAAACAGAATTTATTTTTCTACTTTTCTAACCTAGCTTTAATAGTAAAGAAGTTGTTTTTTTTTGTGATTTGTATTATATATGCATAAAATGGAAGATAATAATAAAAGGAAAAGGGGACCACACGACCACACTGATATTTTCCAGATAGAGAGGGAAACTGTGGATGTTTGAACTCCAACAAATTGAGCATTACTGTGCAAATGTCCTCCATGGGCATACAATTTTAATACTAAAAGTAGCTGATCCATGGGGGACAAGCCGTCATTCCTACAAAGTTAGATAGGTTTAATGGGCACTCTACTCGTGATATCATATTAATAGGTACATTTTTTTTGTGTATTTTTGATTATGGAGAGTAAATTTGCATTTATGAGTTAAAGGAGTGCATTGTTCATTAGTATACATAAACTATAAATCCACGCCTTCAGTTCTGCTGACCATATTTTTTACCACCTAGCAGTGGCGGATCTAAGGGGGGGGCACAGCCCCCCCCCCCAGACGAATAAAAAATACACTAGATATAATCTCATGAAATAAATTTTATGATTGAGGAAGAAATATCTGACCGATATAGCTTTTTGAAAACAGAAGTTAAATTAATTAATTTGTTTATTCATTTATTCTCACACAACTTATACAATTATTCTTATTACCAACACAAATTCAGGCAATTAATTATAAGTAAACACAAGGAACAATCCATGAAAGAATTATATAATACTAAAATATAAGGTCAGGAACAATAAAGTAATGAAAACGTTTAAGTTCATGCACCTAAGTGACTGAACACTTGTGCTGTGCAATTTCAAAAACACATTACAGTGATGTGGACACTTTTCAGACATGTTAGAACAAAAAATTTCAGCAATTTGTCATCTTTACTTATTCTAAAATGTTTATAAAATCTATGTAATTTCGAATTCATAATTTCACTGACTCTGCCCCAACATTAACCTTGATCATTTCATTATCATATTTGTGTGTACCATGCGTTATACAAGCTTCTGATGGATCCTCTAATATGAGTGGAATATTTAAGGGTGTGCAAGCCCGCATATCCCTGATTCAACCTCTTGCAATCGACAGCCACTGTGCCAACCAAAGACTGAACTTGGCTATAAGCAAAGCTTGCTTTTTTGCTAGCATCAGAAATATCGTGGGAGTCATATCTTCTTTAGCAAATTTTTTCCGTGACTCTACTGCAAGATTTAAAGCTTTGAAAGAAGAGATGCGGGAAAATCATGACCTCAAGTCAGGAAAACATGGTTTAAAAAGACAAGATGGATAGAAAGACACGAAGCCATGTTGACGTTCATGGAACACCTTCCTGCACTTCTCACTGTTTGAGAAACCATTGCTAGTGCACCGGAAGTTAAAGGAAGTAATGCACTTGCTTTCCTACACTCTATTCTATCATAATGAGTTTTTAATCAGTGTAGTAATGTTGGCTGAGGTACTTGGAGTAACTTTACCTTTAGCTCGCGAACTCCAAGCAGAATACATGGATGTGCTGAAATCTTCGCAGCTTGTAGAAACTACAATACAGGTCATTTAGGAGTAACTTTACCTTTAGCTCGCGAACTCCAAGCAGAATACATAGATGTGCTGAAAGCTTCGCAGCTTGTAGAAACTACAATATAGGTCATTCAGGAAAAACGAGACAACAGCACTAACATCTTTAAAGCGCTTTATAACAAGATTGCTAAGTTGGCGGAAGAAATGGGCACAGTAATTCAAATGCCTAGGACAGTTCGACAAGGAAACCGATCTAATGTACAGACAGAGTCAGCTGAGGACTACTATCGCATGACAGTGTACATCCCGTTTCTTGATTTCATTATAAATGAACTGACGTCAAGCTTCCCCAAGAAGGAGATGGAATGCGTAGGCAAGTTGCAACTCCTTGTTACTAGATCTAAACGATGCCTACATTAGTGACATTCTTCAAGGGGCGATTAAATATAGAGAACATTTGCCATGTTTTTCAGCCTTGAAAAGTGAGCTGCAAATTTGGAAGTCAAATCCCGGAAATAATATGCCTAAACACCCGGCGCAAGCTTACAAGTTTGCCGATTCTCTCCCAAACATTAGAGTATGACTGAAGAGAGACTGAATTGCTTGGCTTTACTGCACTTACACCAGGATATTTCCAACGTAATGAAAGCTGAAGAAGTGTTGGACGTTTACATACAAAAGCACCAGAGGAAATATATCTCTGAAGGTCCTGTAAATAATATGAATGTCAAAAATATTATGTTCGGTATTTAATAAGTTTGATTAATAAAAAGTCATTATCAGTTACTTTTTAATTCATTATGCCTGTAACTGAACAGCTTTTCACGTAATGGTAATGATGGCAACGGTTATTCTTAGTAGACAATTTTTACGTAGTTATAATACAATTTTTAACACTAAGCAATTGTTTTCTTTTTTTTAATATTTGTTCCTGAAAACTTCCATCAAGTAAAAAACCTACTCACTGCTTCATGGAGTGGTATACCGGTATAACATGCCCTCAGACTCTCGAAGTTGTAAACTGGCCCCCCCCCAAAAAAAATTTCTGGATCCGCCGCTGCCACCTAGAGAGAATAACTGGCAAAATACCTATAACATGATTATTGTTGATTGAACAAAAAAATCTATAACAATAATACAATATAATCGGATACCAACACTTTTGCATAGCTTGACGATTGCCAAGCAAATATTTTTGAAATAAATATGTGTCTACTGTTACAGGCTACCATATTCCAGTAATTCTAGAACGTCCAAGTTGTCGTTATAGATATCAAACTGTTCATAAAACATTTTAAACAAAAATTCGAGTTTCCGCCGGCAAAAATTTAATTTTTAAGGAAAAATAAACCGTTTCTTTTACAAATAACCTCTAAACTCACTTAAAATTCGAATTAAACGCCGAAAATTGGGCGTTTAATTTATGTGGAGTTTAGGGCGGCTTAAAAGCCGTTTGAATTTTGGTGCAAGCGAAAATGTCAAATTAAACTCGGTTTACCATTAAACTTAGTTTAATAATATACGGTGCAAGAGCCTATGAGACAGTTTGACGTGTAAGAAAAGATATAAAGGTCCGTGTCTTTATTTGAGAAAAACTTTAGATTTGACTTTACTTGCCATTTCATATCATACTTGACAAATGAAGCTCTCTATTTAAATTTGAATTGATCATAACTAATAAATCAAGTATAGCATATTGTTGAAACTAAAGTTCATTTAAATCATTTTCGTGGGTTTGAAACAGCTAGAGAAAGTGGGTGTAATTTTACATGACTTATTGTCCTTATTATTAACTTATTTCATAAAAGCAGGATTGTCAATGAAGAAGAGGGAAATATAAACTTATTGAACCGACTAGATTTACATTTTAATATTGTAATAGTGATTTTTTGGGAACTCTGTTCATCGACTTTTTTTTATTTGTGTTAGTTTCAAATTTCAGCCAAAAAATTGAACAAAAAGTTAAGTAACCAAACAAATTTGTCGTTGCCAATCAATACAATTGTCTTTCCAGTCGGTATGGATAAAATGAACAAAAATCGGGAAATAGACGAAGTGGCCAATGAAATATGCTTTCACGTTTTGTCGGAAAAATCTCGAAATATATACGAAACGGCGTACGAAGATTTTTTTAAATATTTTAAACAATAGTATATTGTTTCATTAGGAGTAAAAGTGATACTTTTTGTGGCGAGACTAAATGTTTTGTCGGATGAACGCAGTGAGGCCGACAATTTTAGTCGAGCCACAAAAAGTGCTTTTCTCCGAATAAAACATGCGATTTTTTCCGCAAACGGTGTTCAAACGATAGAATTAAGATGATATTTTCAAAAAGGATTAGATGAGAAGAAACGTAAAACTAGATTGCTTTGCTTACTGGTTTTGTAGGTGTCAAGGCAACACAAATTTGACAATTCAACAAAATAATTGTCAGAAACATTTAAAGTCACTTATCCACTTATTATAGGACTGTGGGTTTTCGGTAAGTACCCGAGTATTAAGAAATAACTTGATGTATTAAAATATATAAGATTTTTCTTACACATTACATTATGTCGGATTCGGAGCCCAACTGTACGCCGCCCGACGTTCTTGATATTGCCGTGAGAGTACAAAAAAGTGTACTTTTTTGTACGCTCACGGCGGGACAAAAAAGTAAAAACAAAATGACGTCTGTGAAATCAAACTTCAACATTGAGAACTGAGGTTGAAAAAGTCGTCATTTTTTGACGTTTGCGGAAAAACAATATTTTGAATGCGATCATTTCAATTATGTCATTACTCCCAGACGTAATGACATTCATTTACCGATGTAATGTTGACAGTTCACAAAATTCACGAATCCTAACCATAGAGAGAACACAGATTATAAAATCCGTCCTAGTGCGTGTCTGTGGGCCCAACTAAGACTCGTTTCACAACGATTAATCCCACAGAAAGTTCGGCTATGCTAAAAAGCAAGACGCGCTCGCCAAAAATGTTTACAGAGATTTGCGCGTCACATATTTCACCCCGATTGATTCCCCGCCCCCATATCCCGAACCTTACCATAATGAGGGGGATCAAATAGGTTAATAGTTATTTTAGTTCGATGTGCAATTTGAATAAATGAATATTTTACGAGCAAACAATTTTCTATAGTTTGAGTTTCAAACAGTAACGAATCGAGTAGCAGGCGTAGAAAAATATCGATTTTTAAATATCGAATACGTCGATAAAAATTAATGTAAATTAAATTAATGTAAATAAAATAAAACGAAACATAATTAATTCAGAGGTATAAACATTGTTGAAGACGTAAAATTAAAAATTTGAGTTTAAAAACTAAAAAATAAATATCTACTTCGTCGTTACATATTGACTGAAAAAGAGACGCGACCAGCCATCTTGATGAAGAAAGTAGACATAGATAGCCTGATAGCATCAAAAAGAAAACTCTAGTATGCCTATAACAAATTACGGTCCACAAATTGGCCACTGCTAATGAATAAATTAGCCAGAAGTATAAATAACTCAAAAAAGGAAAAAACAACTCGTTCCTCACACAACATTACTTATATGGATGTTTTTATCTAAATCTAACAAAAACAAATAAATTTCACTAAGATGATTTAAATCTGTTTTCTTATTTAAGCAATTTTCCGATTGCGAAATGTAAGCCATATATATATATATATATATATATATATATATATATATATATATATATATATATATATATATATATATATATATATATATATATATATATATCGTTTCAGTCAGATGCTTTCACTGATACACTGCAAATAGTATGCATTTTATAGAAAATACGACTAAAAAGAAAGTATATTATGATTTCGTGAAGATGCCGATTTCGTTGGAGAAACGATGACAATGATTCTTGAAAATTTCATTCAATGAACCGCACGACGTATTTTGACGCAGAACCTATAATTCGGAACAGATACTTCCCGGCCTCCTCGACCGTTAAATTTCCCGAATGGTTAGAACGCACTCGAACATCCACGTACCCCATCTTCGCGCAAAAACGCACCATACTGTATCTATTCCGCATTCAAATCGTCGGCGTAATCCCACTTCTGATAACAACGAGTGATCTCGTCCGAATTCGACGAACAAAATCGTCTAGTGGCCTCTGGTGTATCGACCCGGGGATCGTGAGCGCCCGTCGGGACACAGTTTATGAAATCAGTCACACTCAAATTAACATCGGAGTATTAATCAAGTGTGCCGGAGATTATCTGACCGGGAGAGGGCGCCCATATGTTCCTACGTAGAGCGTCGAACGTTGCCGGTACAGATGCGCCCGAATTTTGTAACGGTGATCGATAAAACGGCAATTTGGTGTTGCGATATGTGAGGGCTCGAAGGTAGTAGGGTCAAATTTCGAGTTCGCGAGCAATTTGTCGTCAGTCGGGATGGAGGCGGCGATGTCAGGTCAGAGAATTTTTCCGTTTTATGACTCCTGAATACCTAAGTTACGATTGAAAATTTCCCGATTATGGTAAGTGTAGGTAGCACAATTTTTGAATTCCTTGAAAATTGTCGAAAGTTGGAAGTGAAACATGAAATTATTTAAGGGATAGGTATGGAGGCGGTGGTGCCAGGTCACAGAATGTTTCCGTTTAATGACTACTGATTGCCCAACTTACGATTGAAAATTTCCCGATGATGGTAAGTGTAGGTAGCACAATTTTTAAATTCCTTGAAAATCGTAGACAGTTGGAAATGAAAGATGAAATTATCTAAGGGATAGATATTTAGGCGGTGGTGCCAGGTCACAGAATTGTTACGCTTAATGACTCATGAATACAAAACTTACGATTGAAAATTTCCCGATGATGGTAAGTGTGGGTAGCCCAATTTTTAAATTCCTTGAAAATCGTCGAGAGTTGGAAATGGAAGATGAAATTATTTAAGGGATAGATATGGAGGCGGTGGTGCCAGGCCACAGAATTTATCCGTTTAATAACTCCTGAATATCCAACTTACGGTTGAAAATTTCCCGATGATGGTAAGTGTAGCTAGCACAATTTTTAAATTCCTTGAAAATCCTCGAAAGTTGGAAATGAAACATGAAATTATTTGAGGGATAGGTATGGAGGCGGTAGTGCCAGGTCACAGAATTTTTCAGTTAAATGACTCCTGAATATCCAACTAACGATTAAAGATTCCTCGATGATTGTAAGTGTAGGTACAACAATTTTGAAATTCGTTGATAGTTAGAAAAGAAAGATGAAATTATTCAAGTGGTAGGTATAAAGGCGGTGGTGCCAGGTCATAGAATTTTTTCGTTCAATCAATTCTGAATATCCAATCCATGTATGAAAATTCACAGATACTTGAAAGTACACCAAAATGTTGAATCTTCATGACGACTCATCGTTGAAAACTTGGAAGTTGGAAATGAAAGATGAAATTATTCCAAATGGTATGGGGGCGGCGATGCCAGGTAACAGAATTTTTCTTTTTAATAATTCCTGAAGATACGATTAACCAATTTACACATGAAAATTCCCAGATGCTTGGAAGTGTGCAAAATCTGAGAAACTTTATCACGACCATTCTTCGAAAACTTGTTTAGCCAGTAGTAATTGATAGAAGATAGAAAATTTTTTTCAAGTTGTACGGAGGCGGTGACTTTTTCCGTTCAATCACTCCTGAAATTTCGATTATCAAATTGACGAATGAAAATTCCTAAATAATTGAATATGTGCAAAAACAGAGATACTTTTTCACAGTCATTCGTTGAAAACCTATTTTGCTAGATGGAATCAGAAGATGAAATTTTTTCGAAGTGATGCCAGGTCACAATATTTTTCCGTTTAATCACTTTAGAAGATTATCCAATTTACGCATGAAGATTCCCAGATGCTTGAAAGTGTACGAAAACTGTGAAACTTTTCAAGGCATTTGTAAAAAACTCATTTTGCTAGATTAAATAAAAAGATTAAATTATTACAGGTTGTATAGATGCGATGATGCCCGAATATCCAATTATCCAATTTACAGATGAAAATTCTCGAAAGATCAAAGAGTACCTACAACAATTGTGAAACATTTTTACGACCATTCGTTGAAATATTATGTAGCTTCTTGGAAGTAAATGATCAAATTTTTCCAAGTGGTATAGAGGCGGCTATTTTAGGTCGAAGAATTTTTCCTTTTCATCGCTCCTAAATATCCAGAGAGTACCAGCTAGATTTTATTGAAAAGTCTTCAGCGGAAGCCGACCTCTAAGATTTTCCAGTTAAATAATCACACAGAAAAATAAGAAATAATACTTGGTAATCAGTGGTAGTTTCGAGCATAGGAGAGGAATCTCTGAGGAGAGATGTTCAAAATAATTTAGACAAATTACAACATTGGTTTAACAGGAACCTCCTTCATGTCAATGAATCCAAAACGTCGTATACTGTATTTCATAATTTTAATAAAAATATCTTGGATATTAATGTTGCGTTGAATAACACTGCTTTGAAAAGAACAGATAATGTGAGGTTTTTGGGAATTGAGGTAGATGAATGTCTTACATGGAAAGCGCATTGCCAAACCATGTGTTCGCGATTGAATTCTGCTTGTTTTCTACTCCGAAATCTGAGAGACATATTGACCTCAGATCAGCTCATGTCTGTTTATTACGCGCATGCGCATTCAAAAGTTTCTTATGGTATTGTTTTCTGGGGCTCATCGTCTGCGGCTTGCGATGTATTTTTGTGTCAGAAGAAGATTGTCAGGAGCATGGTTGGCGCGCCTTATACTGCTTCATGTAGGCCTTTGTTTAGATCTCTCAAAATTTTAACTTTACCTTCACTCTGTATTTTGGAACTGGCTACTTTAATTTATAAAATGCGGAAGCAGCTCAAGAGGCGGGGCGACCGCCACCATTATGATACCCGTGACAGAAACGCTTTTGTATTACCTAATTTTAAGTTCAGAATAGGTAGAAGATCTCCATTATATTTGGGGTTGGAAGTTTTCAATAGATTGGACTGTAGTATTGTAAATGCCCAATCTATTTCCATTTTTAGGGCTAAGTTGAAAGAGTTTCTAATTGATAAGTGCTACTATACTATATGTGAATTTTTGTCCTGACTTTTTCCATAATGTAATTATTCATTCAACGGAAATAAAGCTATTATTATTATTATTATTATTATTATATTAAAACTAGTATAATATCAATTCACTGCATAGAAACTACAAATTCTCCGGGAGTTTAGGAACACACATTTTTAATATTGCTAATAATATTTTTTGACATTTTGCCGAATGTATTTTGACTTACCGCTGGCATGGTGTATTTCCGGAGAGCAAGACTGATGTATTGTTGGCATAATAGGATTGTTTTGAGATATTGTACAGTCCATATTCTGAAACAATAAAAACCACAATTAAAATATTGGTACTTTGCTGAAAAGAACCAATTTCCTAAGAGCCGTTTGTTGAGAAAATATATATATATATATATATATATATATATATATATATATATATAAACATTATATATATATATATAAATATATAAAAATATTATAATATATATTATAAATATATAAAGAAATATATATATATATATATATATATATATACTAGCTGACCCAGCAAACGTTGTTCTGCCATATAAATTATTTTTATCTATCTATCAATCTATCTGACCCCGCAAACGATGTTTAAATTATTAAAATGGCTATTAAAAAATATGCGTAAAAATTCAGAGTTGTATGTATTTTTTGATGCAACATCATAAATAAATTAAAATAAAAAATTTTGTCCACAAAAATTATAAAAATGTTAGGAACCACCCTAATCACTTAGGGGTATGAAAAATATATTACGACCTATTCTCAGACCGACTATTGTTATTTTCGATTGCCATGTTGCAACTCTATTGTGGATCTGTGGATGAAATTAAAAAAATTAAAATTACGTTGGTCATCTTGCCATAAAAATTAAAGTTTATAATCAACAAATGAAAATAGGGGTTGATTGTAGAAGGGTGAAAATTTGGGGTTGTATGTATTTTTGAATAATGTATCATAAAAAATTGAACAAAAAATGTTGTCTGAAAAATAAAAAATTAAAATTGATGGGTGGACCACCCTCAACAAATTAGGGGGATGAAAAATAGATTTTGTCCGATTCTCAGACCTAACCGTTATGCACACAAAATTTCATGAGAATCGGTCGAGCCATTTCGGAGGAACTCAACAAACAAAAAATACCCCGTAGAGGGGTGAACATTTAGGGTTGTATGTATTTTTGAATGCTATATCATAAAAAAATAAAACAGAAAATTTTGTCTGAAAAATAAAAAATAAAAATTAAGGGGTAGATCACCCTTAACATTCTCAGACCTACCCGATATGCACACAAAATTTCATGAGAATCGGTCGAGCCATTTCGGAGGAGTTTAACTTCTAACACCGTGACACGAGAATTTTATATATTAGATATATATTTGTTTTTTGATTTTTCTTTGACCTATAATAAATGTTTTTATCACATTAATTAATACGACTACAATTTAGGTGTCATGCAAATTATTGTTTATTGACGTTTCGACCATTTTGTGGCCTTTTTCAAAATCCTCAAACGTAGATGATCAACACGCCAAAACAAAAATAAAAACAACAAATAGTAAAATATTCTTACAACACATATCATTACAGACAAAGGCACCTGGTGGGTCAATTAATTCGCAGAATTAATTGATACACTATACCTCGTGTAGTAGATGCCAAAATGACCCAATTTTTTTATATACCAAAATCTACCGTCTGTCCGTGAGAAGAGTTGAAATAAGTTTCTTTTCACTGGGAACTATATTTTGTATCACAATTTTATTGAATTTGTGTACTAGGAATAGGGTTAATGTTAGCAGGATTTAAAACATTTTTTTCCTTCGAAACTATGCGGAATGCGGAATTTTTAGGAGAGTAACAAAATAAATATAATTAATCAATAGTCACTAGTCTCCATTAAAAAATTTGACTACCGTTTACTACCCCTAAGAAAGTTCTGAAAAAAATATCATCGGATGAGGGTGGTTTTACCCCTTTGACAGTTTCTTTTGGGTTTCTTTGATTACCGAAATCAGAGTTATCCTTTCAAATACACTTATGTCAAATTTCATCCAATTTTTTTCCCTCAATTCCATACAGCGTACAAAAATGTGTTTTTCTACGTAAACTTTCAAATCTTCTCAAGGGCAAATTGTATATTTTTGTATATAAATAAATTGGGTCCGATTGACTTATTTTGACCTCTAGGTACTGCACGTGGTAGCTCTGTGTCCCAGCAATTTTGGGACACCCTGTAAATGTATATATATTCAACCATAATTATTAAATATTAATAAATTTATGAAATATTACATAAAATGCATTGAACTTTCAATGTTAACAAATAGAGAATTTTAATGAATAAACAATATGTAATATTTCAAAATAATTTTTAATCCTTAATATCTTTTCATATAAATATTCTCGATAAGGTCCAAAATGAAGGTACTTCACTGGTGATCAAAAATAATTTTTTTGATATGACATATGACTGATACAATTTAATATTTGATAGTTGAAATTTGGGTTTCAAAACTTACAGAAGAGGGTGATAAAATTTTGAAAAAAAATCAGTTTTTTAATAACTGAGATAATATTGTAGACAACTTCATAAAATTTGGTACATGTCTTCTATGCATCAAGGTAAATTTCGTGATGTACAAAAATTTTCCTTTTCTCTACCAGTGGCGTTCGTACGGGTTTTGCATTGAATATTTTTGGAGAATAAAATACTACGCCAATGCTTTCTCTTGAAATAAAAATCACTTTTGAGCAAATTTGATCTCATGGGTTTTCTTTGTCCGACGCATGGTTTTCGCTTAAAAAAAATTAAAAATCGTTTTACTTCAGGATCAATTCCTCAAAAAAATCTGATGCGGTGTGGAAATGTTTGTGCATCGACTGAAAGCTAATTAAGAGATCAGATTTTTTCCAAATCTACAAAAAATTTACCGAATCTTACAGAGTGGTCTACAATATTATCTCAGTTATCACTAAAAAAATTATTTATTATATATATATAATATACTGTGAAATAAATAATCATTTTTGTTCAATTGTAAAACAGTCAATGAAATTTTTCTATTAAATTTGGAATATTGGCCCACTGGGTTATTTTGTTCACAATTAATCAAAACGTGATATACGCGCAAAAAAAATCAAAACTCACCTCCGCTCGACGGTCGTTCTATCGCCAACACAACAAACGGTCCAATTTTCACACCCCCAAAAACTTCAATAACTCATCGTCGCACGTCTATCTCGACAACCAGCGCAGAAACGACTGGACCGGCTCGCGGCTTCGGCCGCCTTCTTGGTGGCGGCGTATGACGCCTTCCCCCCGCGGGGGACGTCGGAGGGGAGGGGGACGGCCGATGCGTCGCGGCGCCGCCGTCTCCTGATCCATGGGCGGGATCAGAGCTCGATACCCTGTGTTTAACTTCTGCCGCCCCGACGGACGGTCTGCGCACGCGCGAGCGCATTACTCGCCCGGAGCCGCAGGGACGAGCGTCCGACGGAGGATAGGGGTTGTTCCGGCGTGCGGATCTTGATTTTTCGTGGTTCTTCTCGTGGATTTGCAGGCCGTCGAAATTGGGGAATTTCTTGTGGAATTTCGAGGTTAGAAGTTGGAGTGGTTACTTTCAGATGACACATCCTTCATTGCGATTGAAAAAAATTAAAAAAGCTGTAAGAGAATGAAGAGAAATGGATGAATATCGAGGAAGACAGAGCTGTTACACAATAGTTGTCGTATTGAGTAGGTAATATAAAAGAAAAAAAAGTTCCCAGAAAAAATAGTATATTGTTTTATTAGGAGTAAAAGTGATACTTTTTGTGGTGAGACTAAATTTTAAACGAGCCACAAAAAGTGCTTTTCTCCGAATAAAACATGCGATTTTTTCCGCAAACGGTGTTCAAACGATAGAATTGAGATAATATTTTTTAAGAAGGATTAGATGTGAAGAAACTTAATACTAGATTGCTTTGCATACGGGTTTTGTAGATGTCAAGGCAACACAAATTTGACAATTCAACAAAATAATTGTCAGAAACATTTAATGTCACTTATCTACTCATTATAGGACAGTGCGTTTTTGGTAAGTACCCGACTATTAAGAAATAACTTGTTATAGTAAAATATATAAGATTTTTCCTACAGATTACATTATGTCGGATTCGGAACCCAACTGTACGCCGCCCGACGTTCTTGATATTACCGTGAGAGTACAAAAAAGTGTACTTTTTTTGTACGCTCACGGCCGGACAAAAAAGTAAAAACAAACGGACGTCTGTGATGATCATCAAGTGCGATGTGCATATATATATATATATATATATATATATATATATATATATATATATATATATATATATAATAGATAGAATTTCTTGTGCTATATTTTATATATATATATATATATATATATATATATATATATATATATATATATATATATATATTTAGGGTTTATTTCACTAGGTTAATGTCAACATTTAATAACTATTTGCATAAAACATTTACTATTCATTAATATACACTCTAGTATACGCTTTTCGTCTTCTAGTCATTTTCAAAACAATTTCACAATTAATTCAATATTTAATATTCTCTTTATTACACAGCAAGGTCGTCGATGTCATACTGGTTATCTCACGTGATTAACTCTCCTCTTAATTCGTATTTCTCGGGTTTTCTCGGTTTTCTCGGTGAATGATGTTATGGTATATTCTTCCGAAGTTTTCAATGTCAGTTCTTGAGTTTAATGTAGTTTTTTCTTCTCTTTGGATGGCTATCATTTCCATTATGTTTCTTTTTTGTTGTTGTTTTTCTCTTCCAATAATTTTCGTATTTTTGAAATCAAAACGAATGCAGTTGTTCAATTGCATGTTTGCCAGCGCGGTTGTTTTTTTTGTTTGTTCGTATAGAGTATTCATGTTCGTATAATCTTCTGTTCAAATACTGTTTTGTGTTACTATATAACACGTATCACAGTCAATACAATCTATTGAATAGATCGTATGTGTTTCGTTTTGTCGTTCTATTTTTGGTTTCATTTTTGTATATAACGAGCCAGTTATTTTATTAGGTTTGTGGCCTATTTTTATATTGTACTTCTTCAGGACGTTACTTATTTTGTAAGATATTTCTGGTATGAATTCCATTCCCACGTATTTTATGTCCAAATCGACATTTTCTGATTTTTGGCTATTTTGGTTATAAATTTGTTGTATTCTTTTTTTAATAATTGGTTCGTAAAATTTTTTTGGATAATCGTTCTTGTCTAATACTTCTTTAATTTTTCTTATATTTTTAGGTCTTAACTCAGGGTTGGATAGTTTAACTGCTCTATCTGTGAGAGAATTCACAACACTTTTCTTATATTTCATAGGTACGAGTGAATTGTAATTAAGGTATCTTTCCGAATAGTTATTAAATGTTGACATTAACCTAGTGAAATAAACCCTGAATATAAAAATGTCAGTAAATACCAACGAATTATATATATATATATATATATATATATATATATATATATATATATATATATATATATATATATATATAGTATATATATATATATATGTATATATATATATATATATATATAATATATATATATAATATATATATATATATATTATATATATATATATTATATATATATATATATATATATATATATAATTATATATATTATATATATATATATATATATATATATATATTATAACTTTTAACTTTTTGATAATTATTAGCAATAACAGGCTTGGTGAATCTCAAAAAACTCGATTTTATTAAAAAGTTGACGTTTCGCCACGACGTTCGTGGCTTTTTCAAAACTTTTGAAAAATTGAAATTTCTTTGACATTTATTGATTTGAAAAAATTTGAATAGTTGAGAAAGACTACTATGTTTCATCAAAATTTTTCGGCTGTAGCCATTCTTTGTTATTTATTACGTGTTATTCAGTCTAATATTTACATTCAAATCTGTTATTATTAGATGGTAAGGGAAACCACAGGAAAAAGGTTTCCATTTCTTTATATATTTAATTCCATTTACAAACGTTTCGTCCATTTCGGCTGTTTCAGTGTTCTAAGGAAAGGATTTATACGTTGAGAAAACGTAATGAGAAAACTGTTTTTGTTCTATTAAATTCTGACGAAACCCTGCTCTTCTATGAAGATCATTGTTTTAAATAGTTTCCATTTGCACACTTAGAAATACATAAATCCTAAAATAAATAATTACATAATTTTTTTCCTCATTTAATTAATCTCCAACGTTGTTAATTCAATCCATTGTGCCTGCTATTCAATACATAATACACCTATACCGAAAATAAATTCCACGACACCTCGCGTCTTTATGTTCGAATATTTCCGTTCGAATTGTATTATTTCAAAAAAATTAATTTGAAAGATTGTATAACTGAGAATAGGTCAAAGTTAACTTAAAAAACAGTGTGAAAATTTATAATATATATATATATATATATATATATATATATATATATATATATATATATATATATATATATATATATATATATATATACCTATATATATATAATCTCTTGATAATTATTAGCAATAACAGGCTTGTTGAATCTCAAAACACTCGATTTTATTAAAAAGTTGACGTTTCGCCACGACATTCGTGGCTTTATCAAAACTTTTGAAAAAATTGAAAATTCTTTGACATTTATTGATTTGAAAAAATTTGAATAGAAAAAGACTAATATGTTTCACTAAAATTTTTCGGCCGTTCTTTGTTATTTATTACGTGCAATTCAGTCCAATATTAACATTCAAATCTGTTATTATTAGATGGTAAGGGAAACCACAGAAACCTTTACCCACGTAATGTTCGAAATAGGTTCAAATTATTTTGATTTTGAAAAGACAAAGAATAGAGTACTATTTATCTTTTTTTCAAAAATTTCTCATTGCGGCTGTGGCCGTCTTCAGTTATTAATTACGTGCTATTCAGTCCAATATCAACAGACAGGTCTGTTGATATTAGATGGGAAGGGAACCACAGAAACCTTCACCCACGTAATGTACAAAATAGGTTTAAAATATTTGATTGTTGTCTTTAAAAAGACATTGCTTGTAATTTTGAAGATCACATGTTCTAAACTATAGGTACTTTCTTTTTAGAAAAATTGAAAATTCTAGATGTTTAGATTTTGTCTAAGAAGATGAGTTGTTATGACTAGAGTTTGTTTGTTGAATTATTCTGTTTTGATTTATGTTGTTTCTTAGGAAAATTAAAGAATTAAATCTGCGTATATTGAACTCAAATGTTTGATATCTGTTCTATCATTTATGAATTTAATTAAATTTTTTTGAATATGTAACATTTCTAAAGTTTCTCTGCGTTTTTGATCTTTTTCTATTTCTAAAATTTTTGTGCTATTAAAGTTGAAAGTATGATTCTCATTGTTTTTATGTTTTATTAGTGCTGTGGTTTGTGTTCTGGTATATTTGTGTGCTTTTAATCTTGATTTATTACAATTATTACAGGGTATATTATAAACAACATGAGATTTTTGCAGAAGAGGTGTTTTACTTTTTAATTTAGAATATATTTGTTTTATTTGATTTTGTGCGGTGTGGGCTATTTTAATATCGTGTGGATTTAAAATTTGTGAAATTTTATCACGTAAATGAGGAATATATGGAAGAGGAATATATTTTTTGTTAATAATTTTTTTGTACATTACGTGGGTGAAGGTTTCTGTGGTTCCCTTCCCATCTAATATCAACAGACCTGTCTTTTGATATTGGACTAAATAGCACGTAATTAATAACTGAAGACGGCCACAGCCGCAATGAGAAATTTTTGAAAAAAAGATAAATAGTACCCTATTCTTTGACTTTTCAAAATCAAAATAATTTGAACCTATTTCGAACATTACGTGGGTAAAGGTTTTTGTGGTTTCCCTTACCATCAGCACGTAATAAATAACAAAGAACGGCCACAGCCGAAAAATTTTAGTGAAACATAGTAGTCTTTTTCTATTCAAATTTTTTCAAATCAATAAATGTCAAAGAAATTTCAATTTCGCCACGAATGTCGTGGCGAAACGTCAACTTTTTAATAAAATCGAGTTTTTTGAGATTCAACAAGCCTGTTATTGCTAATAATTATCAAGAGATTAGAAATAGTTCACAGGCAACAACAATTCGAATGAATATATATATATATATATATATATATATATATATATATATATATATATATATATATATAATAGTATATATATATATATATATATATATATATATATATATATATATATATATATATATATATATATATACCGTTGCAATAAAGTATGGAACCAAGTAAATAAGTAAATATCTTTTAAACTTAGAGGACAATATTTATGAAATTTTGCAGGTAAGTTCAATGGCGCAAATTGCATCTGATGTACAATTTTTTGTTGATAAGATACTTCCGGTTGAACCGAAAATACCCTCAACTTTTTTAATTTATATGAAACCTCCTGTATCTTTGCAGATGTTGAAAGAGAAAGAATTTGGGATTTCGAATTCGTACATACTGGATTTAGTGTAAAAAATCTGTATACCTACACGAGGAATTATCGCACGTTTCAACTTCTTTTGAGTTTTTTACATTACCGTAAAAAAACGTTCAGATGAACAAATTGATGTTGTGTGTATGCATATGTTATAAGTTATAAACATCAGATGCATTTTGCGCCATTGCACTTATGTGCAAAATTTCATGAATATTATCCTTTTCGTTCAAAAGATATTTACTTGGTTCCATACTTTATCCCGATCCTGTATATATATATATATATATATATATATATATATATAATTATATATATATATATATATATATATATATATATATATATATATATATATATATATATATACCTATATATACACTGTTATTTTTGTGTGTTTGTATGAGCGTTGTCTGTTGTTAAAGGATTGGCCGGATCGAAATTTTTATCGGGGGTGTGTTCCGGATTCGGATCAGGGGGTCGAAAACGACGACAAGAATCACAGGGCGTGTTCGCGAAAGAGCAAGGGCCAATGGGATTACCGTGATCCCACCAATGGCGACGCCGACGGAGCAAAAGCCACGCCATAGATCAACCGCGTTCCGGTGAAACGAGACCGAAATACTCCGGGAATAGATCGGCTCTTTGTCTCTGGTGAAACAAACTGCAAAATCGAACTTATCGGATTTTAAAATAGTTTATCCGCAACTATCAAGTAGGTAATATATTAAAATTGCTTTCAAACCTAAGACAAAACTCTCAGGATTTTTATTCAGTGCCAAAGATATCACTTTAAAATTTGTTTTCAGTTCAGGAGTTTATAGGTTCAGGAGTTTATAGGTTGATTTGTCCTGTATGTAAAGGAGTGTATATAGGTCAGACTGGTCGATCGTTCAAGACAAGATTTAAAGAACACCAACAATCTTTTTTAAAAATAAAACGGATTAAACATTTTCAAATCAAAGCCGTGAAAACCACCACCCACTTCCACAAAAATATAACTTCCAAATTATGCATAAATTACCGAAAGAAACCAAACTAACTTACTTAGAATCATTAGAAATTTTTAAACTCAATCATAATGCAAAAGATATCTTGCTGAACGACAGGGCCGGCCTAAGGCGAAAATTGCAAGTGTGCTAGACTCAAATTTTATGACCCTGCCGGGGGGTCTGGGGGGTATGGAATTTTTGGAAATTTAAGGTCCAAAAACACAGTTTTTGTGCTTTTTTTTTGCGCCTTGTAGAACATTAAATTTATGTATGAAAATATGATTCATTATTGATTGACTTGATATGTTCAGTACTCTTCCTTGTACTATAACCACAATTATGTCAAATAAACTAATTAAAGCTTAACTCTTCATTGTTCTTGTGAACATAAGAGAGTTGTTCTTTACAGTTTACTGAGAATAATTATTTTCCCAGCAGTAATTTTGTGGATTTTTCCATATTGAATTATACCAACTGATAATGTGCAATTTTCAGCTAATCGAAAACTTAGGGTTTTTGAAGTCCAATGCTATTCCAACGAAAATTCTTCCACTTTTATCGGAATCTGAACCTAGGCCATCATACAGAGATTCTAGATTATTGTATTTTCTTTCATGTAACAACCAGAGATACTATTATAATAATATTAATAAATAATGTTTATTTGCACAACCATAATAACAGTTTATCATAACATTAAGAATATGAAATAAAACTTGACTCTATAGCTAGGTAAAAACTAAAATATTCAATTATATAACCAGGAAAAACAGAGATTCTATAAAAAAACCAGACTCTCAGAAGTCCACCGTATTTTTAGGAGAGCTGTTATACGTCAGGAAAATTCAAAAAATATAATAACTTATTACGTTCAAACCATTCAAGCAGAGTATTCATATTAATTCTTCTTTTATTTCATGTTGTTTATTTCAGTTTTGCTGGTAAATACTTAGTTTGGCCCATTATACTCAAAACCTCTTCAATTGGTAATGAAATTAGACATTTCAGAGATGTTTTCTTGAAACTTTTGAAACTTTTTTTACTTTTTAAATAAATAGGTGTTCTATCATACTGCCTTTTCATGATGTATACATAGTTCCTCTAACCAATTAATTTATTCGTCCCCTCCTTTATTTTATTATTGATTTTCATGTTCAATGATAAAAACTGTAAATTTCATCTTGATGTAGGTAGGTTATCTACTGTTGAACAGAGATAATATTGTCCTCAATCGAAACACAATGAACCACTGGAAAATACGAAGTCCAAAAAAACACAAATTACGAAGCTAAACGTTCGAAAACTCAAAATGAAATGAACGTAAATACCATTACAAACAATGTAAACAATCCATCGTTAATGGCCCATGCTCTAGTACCGATATTAGCCGTTCCGGCGCTATGATCTTAATTTCAGACGCCAATTGGCTAGAAAATCAAATCCGGAGGAGGAAGGCAGGAAAATAAGTCACAACACTTTCCGCGTCCCGCCACGAGACGACTGAACTACTGACCTTGGACCTTGGTTAAGGGCATCAGACTTACTGTATTTCAGAACTCATTGGGGTAGCCGGGTAGATCTTCGGTTTTACTTTGAATTTTAACTGTAATAGTTTTTAAGGCACAATTCCTCCTTTAGTCGGAGGCAAATCATTAGAAGCTTGGGATTTTTAGTTGAGTGAATTAATTTTTCAATCCACAAACTGGCAACGACACTGGTCGAGGGGTGTAGAGGGGAGTGTACAGCTGTTTAGTGTCCAAGCTTCCAATGATATGCCGGCGAGTATAGTTTAAATATTTCTGCCCAATATTCAAATCAGTTTCTAAAAACTTTCCAAATTTATAATTTTTTTTTTACAAAAATTGGTCAATTTAATGCCCCTCCAGAAGGCTTGAGTGTGCGGCTGCATACTTCGCACACCCCTTATGCCGGCCCTGCTGAACGATCAGATTGACTTGATATATTCTCCTATATTTAGTGTATTCAAACAATAATTATTTTTCTAAAAACATTTCATTGTACCAATTTGGGAAATCCACATTTATTAGCCCTTCTTGAAATGTGTTCCTCTTGTCTATTTGGGCACCTGCAATAATTCTTTCCCATCCGTGAGCGCAAATCTGTAATAATGTATTCAGTTCTTAACTCAATCTGCCCGATGATGGTCTAGTGACCGAAATTGCAATCGCAGTGTTATATTTTTCAAAGTATTTTTGTGATAATAAACGTAGTAAATTCAAGTTTTGTTTTTGTTCATCAGGTAATATATCTATTAAATGTGCGACCTGATACCGAAAAATAATGGTTCTGAGAAGTCCATCATTGATAAACTTGTAGGTATTCGAAAAACAACAAAAATTGCTTCTCAAGCATGTGTATCCAAATATTAAAGATATAGATCATTGATTCCCAAAGTGGTCCAGGTGGACCCCCAGGGGTCCACGGGAGAGTCGACGGGGGTCTACGTTGGCGTGACAAAAATATGGGGGTTCACAATTCGTGAGCGGGGGTCCACGAAAATTTATCTAGTTTCGATATTGAAGAAATAAAATGTTGGCTTGACTTCACCTATCAATGTAGGCAGATAATATTTTAAGTAGTTCAGCGACTGTTACTTGTAAAAACTTGCATAATATTTCACATTCAGTACATCGTGTCGACACTTGCAAAGCATCGCTCTCCATCGTCCGCAACTCTTGTTCAGACTTGCAAAGGGACGAAATACGACTTGTGGTGTGTGTGCTTGCAATCTTGCATAAACTTGTTTTATTCTTTACCAACATACCTTGGCATACGAATGCCATGGATAAACGTTACTCATTTGTTTCCTTAATTTCGAAAAGAAAAGTAAAGCGAATCAATGATAGTGTTAGCCAGTGTCGGAAAAAGTGAGCACTTTGTCACAGGTAGAATGCCTTGATGAGAATATTCAAACAAACGTTCAACATTTAATTGCCCTGTATGATGACTTCAAAATCAGTTTTTGAGATATTCTGACGATGCAAATACCACCATTGATCATGATCCATTTAATGAAACGGAAGTGGAGAATGTTATATTACAAGAGAAGCTACTCGTGCTTAGCACTAATAGTGCTGAAGGGGAAATTTAAAAAATGGTATCAAACATTTTGCCTGCAGGCAGAAATACCCGAAAAATATACTGAACTGATAGCGTTTTCCTCGTCATATCTTATATCCAAATATTGATAATTTGCTGTAAATCTATCAAGTACGTCCCTCTCATTGATATTATGGCTATTATGTGATTGTCATCGTAGAAGTAACGTTACGTTATTAATGTTTAATTTGAATCATATCACGACTGTTATCATATTACAATGTAATGTAAACCTTACAATGTAATACTATAACAATAATAATTAATAGTGTATTAATTACATTTTTGAATAACTAAAAAAAGTGAAGTTGTATTGAATCACTTTTGTGATTGGCCAACTTTAGCTTTTTTGACATCCGCTCACAGCACAATCAATTAACACAATTTCATTAACCAATAAATTCTCAATTTTCTCTCGAAAACTGTTAATTCGTGGTTGGAACTCAGTCCCAACGCAATTTTCCATAGTTATTTCTAATTTTCCCATTTTTTGTCGAGTTTTGGGAATATGGTAGAAATGTAGCTGCTGGGGGTCCACCGGAACCAGCAAACGTTTCAAAGTGGTCTATGAGAAAAAAAAGTTTGGGAACCTCTGATATAGATGAACAAAAATTATTCTTCAATTAACTTTGTCCCCAAATCAAGTTGGAAGATTTGCAATAGGTTGCATAAATACAATATACCTAAGAACTATAGAACGAATAAAAGTAATTAGAAATATTTGAACAGTCTTTGAGGAATCTGGTGTGTATAAATTGAAATGTATTGATTGTGATGCTTTTTATATTGGTCAAACTAGTAGAAACACCGGCACCAGATTGAAAGAACATAAAAAATCAAACATCCAAAATAGGAAAGAAACTAGAATGTCGGAGCATTGTTCACAACTGTAACAACAATTACTGTGAAGTAGTTCTCGTGAGAAGCGAGATAGTTAATTTTATCTTAAATATTATCACATCTAGTTCCATAACTTTAAAGAAATTTTACAAGTAACAACGACGTCATAGTTACTTTACAAGCTATCATAAAGTACCTAATAAAGACTTTGAAGTGATATACGAGTCACAAGACAAAATTACTGGGGCTACCGAATAACACTTTAAAGTATTTGCGACTTTGAAGTTATTTTACATAGTAAAAATCACGTTCCAGAAATATTAAGAGTTACTTAGAAATACTAAAACTTTTAAGTTCCGAATTATAGTGATGATAACTACAGAATTACTTAAAATGTCTAAATGAAAGTAGGGAAACTTAGAAAGTCGTTTTTTAGTGATAATTACGCAACAACGACAGATTCGAAGTACCGAACTCGGTTATCGCTACTTTAATGTTGCTTGAGTTACGCACTCTACTAAATTTATTCAATGTAATAAACACATCTCATCACTTTCGGATAACCAAACATCCAATTCATGATTCGTTTCTACTCTTCTGGAAATTAAACAATTAGGTACATAATCATACGTTTAGATAAAAGCCACCTTTCATGTAGATAAACAATAATCCTCTAATTTCATCCGCTCACACAGTTCTATGCTCGCCTAACTGATGGACCTACTCTTCAAACACAGAGGCAGATGACAATTATTATTGCAACGTTAATGATGCAATTTCTAATTGCACACAGAGCTTTGCCTATCCCAACCGTATGTCATTTAACCCTCTGTGCTCCGCGTATTGTCTGTGTGCACGGACGTGTACAGACGTCCGCATGCTTGGCGTGTCAAAGCCCCCTAGGCACGAATTTGCCAAAACGCGATGTTTTAAAAATCCGCGTGTGCGTGTTATCAGTCATTCCATGCGTATATTATGTAATATTTGAAATTCAGCGAATCGCGTGATTCCTTTTGCGAGGATTATCGTATTCATTTTTGGGTCGCGTACCTATGTGTCCGCCTAAACTCTTTGTAGGTTAAATGACGCGTTCGGAAATATTGGCTTATGGAATAACAGAATGGTCAATTCAACATTTCAAAAATGCGTTCAGAATGTTGAAATAAATTTAT
Source organism: Cynegetis impunctata (assembly GCA_030704885.1). NCBI lineage: Eukaryota > Metazoa > Arthropoda > Insecta > Coleoptera > Coccinellidae > Cynegetis > Cynegetis impunctata. Next base: position 517,194 of record JARQZK010004339.1, read on the forward strand.
TATTCAACAATTAAACATAATTTCTCACTTTGATCAAGAAATCTCCTTAGAATATATGTATTTATTCCGAAAGTTTTGACAGGATATTGTTTCATTCGATAAATAATTATTTATTATAAAAATTAATAAACAAAATACGTCAAATATAAGAAAATTAAAATAACCATATAATACTGGGAGATGTACTAAAGTCGAAAAATAAAGAATAATATTGAAGAAATTTATAAAAAATTCTGGGGAAGAATAAATATTTCAACAGTTTTATTTACTCAAAGCAATCATCTTCAAAAATGAAGTGAGTAACTAGTAAAACAATTGAATTTTCATAGAACAAAGAAACGAACAAAAAATATATTAACTATGATAAAAATGAATACAGTAATACACACGACGTTTCGGTCAGTTATGCAACTCTCACCTTTATCAGGTGTAGTAGACCCCTTCAAATTATTAGATTCCATTATTCCTATCATTCTTTTGTAGTCATTTTCAAAGTTCGCAGTAAGAACCCATCAGTCTGACATTTATCTAATAATTACCAAGAAAATTTATATGTTCGAAATTTCAGATACACAACGAGCAGATTGTATTTAATAACCTCGAAATTTATTCACCCCCTACGAAAATTGTAGGTAACCCGTATTATCCTGTTAAATCTAGCGTGCGCGATGGGCGCTCATGATTATGACGTACGTCATAACAGAAAACAATCAAACAATGTTGACGTGGATATTGAAGTCAGGTCCAGAAAGAAGATATGTCAATAAATTGCTCTGTGCGCCTAATGGGGAAACAATGGGACGGCATCCACCTACATTTTACACAGTGGCGGATTCAGTTTGTTCTACAAATTTTATTGGAAATTGTCAAGATTTATCAATGAGAACCAGTGGCGGATCTAAGGAGGGGGCACAGGGGCACGGCCCCCCCCCAGACGTATAAAAAATATACTAGATATAATTTCATGAAATAAATTTTATGATTAAGGAAGAAATGTCTGACCGATATAGCTTTTTGAAAACAGAAGACTAATTTATTTATTCTTACACAACTTATATAATCATTATTATCACCCACACAAATTCAGGCAATTAATAATAAGTGTAAACACAAGAAGCAATCCATGAAAGAATTATATAATACTAAAATATAAGGTCAGGAACAATAAAGTAATGAAAACGTTTAAATTCAAGCACCTAAGTGACTGAACACTTGTATTGTGCAATTCCAAAAACACATTACAGTGATGTGGACACTTTTCAGACATGTTTGAGCAAAAAACTTCAGGAATTTGTCATCTTTACTTATTCTAAAATTTTCATAAAATCTGTGTAATTTCGAATTCATAATTCCTGCCCCAACATCAACCTTGATCATTTCATTATCATATTTGTGTGTAGGTACCATGTGTTATACAAGCTTTTGATGGATCCTCTAATATGGGTGGAATATTTAAGGGTGTGCAAGCCCGCATTTCCCTGAATTTCCCATATTCAACCTCTTGCAATCTACAGCCACTGTGCCAACTACAGACTGAACTTGGCTATAAGCAAAACTTGCTCTGTTGCTGGCATCAGAAATGTCGTGGGAGTCATATCTTATTTAACAAATTTTTTCCGTGACTCTACTGCAAGATTTGAAGCTTTGGAAGAAGAGATGCGGGAAAATCATGACCTCAAGCCAGGAAAACATGGTTTAAAAAGACTGTGTGAAACTAGATGGATAGAAAGACAAGAAACCATGTTGACGTTCATGGAACACCTTCCTGCACATCTAGAAACTGTTCTACAAACTATTGCTAGTGCACCGGAAGTTAAAGGAAGTAATGCATTTTCTTTCCTACACTCTATTCTATCATCAGTGTTTTTAATCAGTGTAGTAATGTTGGCTGAGGTACTTGGAGTAACTTTACCTTTAGCTCGCGAACTCCAAGCAGAATACATGGATGTGCTGAAAACTTCGCAGCTTCTAGAAACTACAATACAGGTAATTCAGGAAAAACGAGACAACAGCACTTACATCATTGAAGCGCTTTATAGCAAGGTTGCTAAGTTGGCGGAAGAAATGGGCACAGTAATTCAAATGCCTAAGATAACAGCTCGACAAGGAAACCGATCTAATGTACAGACAGAGTCTGCTAAAGACTACTATCGCATAACAGTCTACATCCCGTTTCTTGATTTCACTATAAATGAACTGACGTCAAGGTTCCCCAAGAAGGAGATGGAATGCGTAGGCAAGCTGCAATTGCTTGTTACCAGATCTAAAAGATGCATACATTAGTGACATTCTTCAAGGGGCGATTAAATATAAAGAATATGCTTTCCCGCCTTGAAAGGTGAGCTGCAAATTTGGAAGTCAAATCCCGAAAATAAGATGCTTAAACACCCGGCGCAAGCTCACAAGTTTGCCGATTCTCTCCCAAACATTAGAGTATTAATTCAGTTGTAGTGCACTCTTCCTGTAACTACCTGTACACATTGATTACCTTAATCAATGCTGTACAGCAGAGCGAACTTTTTCTGCATTTCGTCGTTTAAAAACACATCTACACAGCACAATGACTGAAGAGAGACTGAATGGCTAGGCTTTTCTGCACTTACATCAGGATATTTCCAACGTAATGAAAGCTGAAGAAGTGTTGGACGATTACATACTAAAGCACAAGATGAAATTATCTCTGAAGGTCCTGTAAATAATATGAATGTCAATAATATTATGTTCGGTATTTAATAAGTTTGATTAATAAAAAGTCATTATCATGTACTTTTTAATTCATTATGCCTGTACCTGAACAGCTTCTCACCTAATGGTAATGATGGCAAGGGTTATTCTTAATAGACATTTTGTACTTAGTTATAATACAATTTTTAACACTAACTTCTTTTTTTAATGTTTGTTCCATCAAGTAAAAAACCTACTCACTGCTTCAGTGGTATACCGGTATAATATGACCTCAGACTCTCAGAGTTGTAAACTGGGCCCCCCCCAAAAAAATTCTGGATCCGCCGCTGCTGAGAACACGTTCGATTTTCACGGATCTATAACGGAATTTCCACTATTATTATATTACGATGTAAAACTAATGAAATACTCAATCATTATAGTCCAAGATCCCAGGACCGCCAGGCGTCCCTTATTTTCTCAGAAATAAGGGACGTCTGGCGGCTCTGGGACCTGGCTCTATTATTTTCTATAGACTAAAAAGAACCATGACAATAAATATAAATACTAAAATGACGTCAATTGACAGCTCGTGTAACACTTGGTGGAACATTGTTCAAAATTATAAATCAAATGAAATAAAACACTTGGCTTTATTCCACTAAAATTGGTGTATATCCTGGACATATATGGTTGGGAATATAAATCTGTTATCAAGTTTTCAAACTGTTTTGTTTTAATAAAATTATAAGCGAATAATTCCCATGGAGGTGATATATAGGTATAATGATTTGAGTCTAGTTATCATTTTACTAAGTTATCATGAATTTAATACTTGCTCATCTCAAGTTTGATATTAACTTACATAAATACTTGAAATTGAATTACCTATAATTCGAAATAACTTATCATCAATTGAATAATTTGACACGTTTTGTGTTAGTTTGAATGGTTTCGACAATGTTTCTTCTGTATTTGTGGAATTCTGGACTTCCATTGTCTATAAAAATATATATCTGAAACAAAAATAAAAGACACTTGAGAACAATTAGAGATACCCAACTAACCGAAACGTCGTGTATATTGTATAATTTTATTTTTCACCATTTTGCAACTTATTATTTACTAATCTCATTTCATTTCTTTTTTCAGATACTACTAATTCATTGAATTTAACTTTTTCAGCTATTTTCTTTTCTTGCCATTTACTAATCAAATCTTCTTTTCTTTTATTTTTGTTTCAGATATATATTTTTATAGACAATGGAAGTCCAGAATTCCACAAATATTGACACGTTTTGCTCCTCAGGTCATTAGCATATATTTCAGTTTCACTGTACAGAAAAGCATATATTTCAGTTTTGTTCCTCAGATTATCATATATTTCAGTTTTACTCTCCAGGTCAGCATATATTTCAGTTTTACTCTTCATGTCAGCATATATTTGAGTTTTACTTTCCAGGTCAGCATATATTTCAGTTTTACTCTCCAGGACAGCATATCTTTCAGTTTTACTCTTCATGTCAGCATATATTTGAGTTTTACTTTCCAGGTCAGCATATATTTCAGTTTTACTCTCCAGGTCAGCATATATTTCAGTTTTACTCTTCATGTCAGCATATATTTGAGTTTTACTTTCCAGGTCAGCATATATTTCAGTTTTACTCTCCAGGACAGCATATTATATTTCAGTTTTACTCTTTAGGTCAGCATATATTTCAGTTTTGATACTCTTGTTAGCATATATTTCAGTTTTTCTCTTCATGTCAACATATATTTCAGTTTTGCTCCTCAGGTCAGCATATATTTCAGATTTTATCTTCAGATCAGCATGTATTTGTTTTATTCATCAGCTCAGGATATAAACTCTTTCATATCACACACTGTTGTTAGTTGATCACTGTTAACAGTGAAGTAACCTTCGATATACTAGATATAAAAAATATGAATAGAAACTTTCTGAATATGTCCATATGGAGACAATTATCATCGGCGAACAGGCCAATGATAATTTTTTAGCTAAGGCATGCATTTACATTTTTACTATTGAAAACTTTATTTTACTCGGTTTTGAGGCGGTCAAGTCGTAATTAGTTACGAGATTTCGTGTTTAACATTTCGGACAGTTATTATCGAATCCGGCCCTGTCGGACGATGGGAGACAAACAGATCGAATCGGTCCATCGGTTATTTTTGAGGGGGAAATTACGGAATAACATTATGTTGAATTGGAGTCACAGCAGGTGGCGCGTTTGTTTTTGACGTACTGTCTGCTGCCGATTAGAATGTCGTCGGTTTGTTTCGCAATATTGGGATCCACGGCACACTACAACTACGAAAAAATACGACTAAAAAGGGGAAATCATCTGCACGTGACGACCTATAAGGCCCCTACACACGGGCGTCGATGTCTTGATACATCAAAGTGCAACCAATAACTTTAATGTGGATGCAGAAAACGCACGTTTTTGAATGCACAGCCCGGATGAACGCCGCGTTGATGTTTTCTGAATTGCTTGAATTTTTGAATGCGCATTCCAACGAATGCATTCAAGTCTCTACGTGTGGATGCAAATTACCGTGGAATGTGCGTTTTTAAAGCAGTAGCGGCGGTTAAGTTTATGAAATAATTTGTTAACGCAGTAAGTATTTAAAATAATAAGTTAAATATTTCACGAATTTGTATAATATTTACTGAAAATGTTTGCAGATAGTTTCATCATTATGTCTGACTGCAGAACAATGTCCCGGGAATTTCTACGGGAATTTGTGGAGTTGTACAGGGACCTACCCTGCTTGTGGCAGACCAAAATAAAAAAATTAAGCACACAAAATATCGATAGAGAAGCTGCAAATCATTCAACCAAATGCTACAAAAAGTACAGTTGTCGCTAAAATCAATAGTCTTCGTGGTGGGTATTGGAGATAAAATGACAAAGTTTTTATCTCAAAGAGAAGTGGTACGGTGAGGCGTTCGGAGATATTAAAGTAGTGAATTTTAAATCTTGGTAATTTCTTGCAGTAATTTCTGCAGTTATTGCCAATCTCATCATTGTGTCTTGACGTATTATTAATGGAATAACCATGTCCAATAGTTACGAATAGGTTTCTTCGTCCATCCTTACGTAATTACGAGAGCCCTCTAGTTCTAACCTCCATTTTTCTAACAGGTGAAAGTCCAGAAAGACGGAGATGGTTCTCTTCACAAAGAAAAGGAAACTGGGGCCATTAAAAGCACCTGTTCTCCTAAACACAGAATTAAGTTTCATGTCAGCTGTCAAATATCTGGGAGTGACCTTTGACGCCAAACTCACTGGGAATCTTCACCTGGAGAGAAGACTAAAAAAGGCACACATCTCCTACGGACAGTGCCGCAGGATCATGGGGAAAATCTGGGGACTAAAACCCAGGGTGGTCATGTGGATATATACTGCCATCGTGAGACCGATGATAGCCTATGGAGCCGTTGTCTGGTGGCCTAAAAGCCAACAGGCAACAGCAAAACTCAAGCTTGGGCAGATACAAAGGACCGCGTGTCTAAGTGTGACCGGAGCTATGCGAACAACACCAACTAGGGCAATAGAGGTGATGCTATGCCTGCCACCTTTGGATATTTATCTACAAGAAGTGGCCTTGGCAACTATGGCACGCCTTGAGACTATTGGTATAAAGCCAGAAGTAGGATGTGGGGAGACTAGACGTCGCCTGTGGCTTGAGGCTACTAACACGATGCCCCTGCTACAGGTTAAGGCAGACAGCATTCCCCCGCGATTTGTTTTTGACAAATCCTACTCAATACACACAAACAGTGGAAATGAGACCTCCATGAAGGAACGATCAATATTTTCACGGACGGATCAAAGCGAGAAAAAGGAGCAGGCTGTGGAATATATTCGAGACACCTGCGATTTCAACTTAAGTGGACCATGGACAAATGTGCCAACATAGTTCAGACAGAGCTAACGGGCATAACCATAGCCGCGAACGAGATTGCTCGTAGGAACATAACGAACAAAACCATTAAAATCTACACAGATAGTAGACAATCCTTACTGGCCCTGAAGAATCATAAAATAACTTCACAGTCACTATGGGAATGCCATCAAGCACTTGCGGGTGCAGCCCATACAAACCAAATTATGGTGTGCTGGGTTAAAGGCCACTCGAGATGCAATGGCAACAAAAAAAGCTGACGAATTGGCTAGAAAAGCAGCCGGCTGAACATATTCGGTCCTGGCCCTTCCAGGCCTACTACCGCTGACAGCAAAGTCACAAATGATGAAGGAGAACACCCATCAAAAATTCAAAATCCTATGGGATGAAACAACCACCTGCAGACTAGCCAGGGAACTTTTAAATTATCCCAATAAAGATGCAGCAATGACTTACCTGTCGATGCCCAGAGGAAAACTACGCAATGTCGTGGGAATTTTAACGGGACACTGCCAACTTCGGAAGCCCTTATTTAATATGGGATTAAGCGACACACCTCTCTGCACAGGCTGTGAACAGGAAGACGAGACAGTACAGCATGTCCTCTGTGAATGCTCCGCTGTCTTGTCACTCCGAGAATCCATTCTGGGTGAACGGTGGCCAACTTTAGCCACCTTGAGGGAAATCCCCCTAGGTGCAATCACCCTCTTTTCCAAACGACTGGGATGGTTGGGAGCCTAGGCTGGTGATGTTCCCGGGGAGGATGCACAAAAGGCCCAATGGGGCCTAAGTGCTGTGGTCTCGACTGCACTCCCAAAAATACAGAATACAGGTGAAAGTGTGAAAAATTTTATCGTTTTAGAAACCAGCCTTTAGGACATATTCGGCGACGATTTTCATTTTCCTTTTTCTTTGTACACGCCACTGCCACCAGAGCTAAATATTCCTCCTGCTCAGACATCTGCACAAACATTTTAGCAGACTGGACAAAACTATGGTTTTGTACGTACGTATGCGCAATCAGGTTGCACGTTATTGGTTGCACGTCGATGTATAAAGACATCGACGTCCGTGTGTAGCCGCCTTGAATGCATTCATCAACGCGGCACTCATCCGGGTTGTGCATTCAAAAACGTGCGTTTTCAGCGTCCAGATAAAACGTTATTGGTTTCACGTTCTTGGATGCACGTTGATGTATTAAGATATCGACGTCAGTGTGTAGGGGCCTATAGACCCGCTCGACCCAAATAGATTCGTGAGAGATTCGGACAAGGATGGCCAGAATATATTTCCATCAGAACTGAAAACAAACCATAGTTTATAGTTTGCACCATTTGTTTCGAGATGAATGTGTGAACTACAATCTTTGACCGACATTGATCATATATTCAGGTAATTAGGTAACAAGGATTTAGACCTAGACTATTGTAGCGCAGGTTTCATCGGGAAATATACGTTAAGTTTGAAGAAAGAGTAATTTTATTTCCGATCCTAAGGATAATATTTCCTGCAATTGCTTATCGCAAGCGCTATAGTTTATGTTGACATCAGTATTAACAATTTTGAGCATCTTTATAGAACTGCAAGATATTTGACAAATTACTACTACTCAAGTAATCAACACTGACGAGGTCAGTAGGTTAGAGAGTAGCTTTAAGCTTATCTTCGCCTGCCTGGGCAAATGCTGTGTATACACATTTGTGAAATAAAGTCATTTTATTATTGTGTCTAATGAAAATGAAACCATTCTGCAAAGTTAGCTCACCGCTATGGTGTGTACAAATGCAGAATTCTTCATATTGGGACAGTGATAATTTCCAATTATAAAATAACTTTCATAGTTCAAATGTATGTGAGTTTCAATAAATTTTCATTATTCTTCTGATCTTTTTCAAAAACAAAAGTTCAATTTCAAGAACGAATTTTTGAAGATCAAGTGTTTATTAAAACAATAATCAATTTAAATTTCAAATTTCAGTAAAGAATTGGGGTAAATTAATGTTTTTTATTCCTTCTTCACGAATTCATTAATAGAATACGATGTATCACATGACTTATACTGCCATAGAAATTTTCAAGTTGATACCTTGTTGTACGTAGGGATGTTATAGTTATTAACGTAACAAGGCCGTATGTAGCAAATAACGGATGAGGTTGGATATTGTAATCCGAGGCGCAGCCGAGGATTATAACTAACCGAATCCGTTATTTGCGTATCGGCCGTGTGTCGTTAAAAATGTTTCGTAATCCCGTTGAGAGATTATATTTTGATTCCGAAGAAAGAAAGAACCCCGTACCTCGCAACTCTAAAGAAAAATCCCAACGTCGTGCACTCTGTTGTCATGGAAGAGTTTGACAGTTTTATAAACAACGTCAGTTTTTTGTGTTCTCTTTAACGACGACCATGGATGAAATTGAGGAACAAAATCAAATTAGAAATATTGGGAGAATCATGTGCAGTGCAGCGAGTGTTGATTAACTGCCGAAAATAACTCAAGAGCGATATCAAAAAGAATATGAAAATTTTGAAATGTGGCGTAAAAGCAAGAATGTTAAGGTGGTTAATGAAGATGTATTATTAGCCTATGCGAAATGAAAATCAGAGCGTTTATTCTCCCAACTCACTGTGGACCAAGATTTCAATGTTGTTCCCCCCCCACCCCCCCCCCCCCCCACCCCCCCCCCCCCCCACCCCCCCCCCCCCCCACCCCCCCCCCCCCCCACCCCCCCCCCCCCCCACCCCCCCCCAGCGGAATTATGCTTCTGTGCTGCTGAACGCGATGCGAAGATTCGAAGTGTATTGAGGTCATCGTGGGAGTTCCGCATGGGTCTGTTTTAGGACTCGCACATTTTAGGATTTTCAGTAATATATGAGATGAGCTTGGCTGTGTATTTTAGACTCATGCTCACTTTACCACTGACGTTATGAGTGCAGATAGAAAATCATTTCTTACTCGATTACATCGGCGTTATATACAGGGATAAATTTGTAATCCACATAAGCATTTAGAATCCGAGAAACATTGCTTTGAGATTTCGTTCTTTCAATAATGTATACGATGCCAATTTCGATTGTTTTTTTAACTGGGAATATGGGTTAAGTTTTAGATATATCTATGAGGGTAGTTTTATCTTAGTGATAGTTTGGAAATGATAGGTTTCTCATGATCTTCTCTTCTTTTCTTAGTGCATCGTCTATGAACCTCAATGTCAATTATGGATGGCAAAACATAAAAATGCTGTTACAAACTTCTTGAAAAACTCTCGTATATTTCTAGTAAAAGCATGCACATCTCATGCATAAGAATATCTATTCTGCAACGGGAAAACGAAAAATGTAATCCTAAGGCCCCAGAAAGACCTCACATGGCAGTTTACTGACTAATGAAGTTCCCTGGTTCAAGTAAACAATTTCTTTTGAATTCATCTATTTCCTAAAATAAAACATTATTTCATGAAAAATAGAGAAAAGATCCTGGGGTCGGAAGGACCCATTTTAGTACCTACTTAACGTAATATAATATGACACAAATGTTTGAAAGTTGAAAAGTAACATCCTCTGCGATGGCTATTCGTCTTCCATGCACTAACATATGACAATATACTTATATTTTAACAGTAGGCGTGACATATTTTCCAATGTATATTTCTTTATTTTAGGTACTACTCAAAACTTACTAGCGTTGCAATTTTTTTAAATTTATCTGTTTCCTAAAATAAAACATTATTTGATGAAAAATAGAAAAAATATCCTATTGGTACTTCAAGAGATAAGAATAATTACGCTTTTCTGTTAGCAAGAGATGGGGTCGTAAGGACCCCATTTAGTACTCAACGTAACAAAATATAACATAGTTGTTTAAGTTTAACATCATCTGCGAACGCTCTTCTTCTTCCATCAAAAACCTAACACTAAACTTATATTTTAACAATCTGGGTTTCAGGCAAGCAGTAGCCCTCAGTATCGATCGTCGGCCGTTCGTCGATTCCGATCCTGTATTCAATTTCATCTCTGCAGGATAACACCAACGGTAATCGAGTTCTGTTCGAGAAGGCCATGAAAATAGAAGAGGACCGTAATGCCGACACGATTAACTAATCGAATCGACATCGTCTGATTCAGATTTGTAGCGTCTTTTTTTCCGACCCGCTCTGCGGAAGGATTCAATTAAACCACGCGCGCGGGACGGTTTAAATGCACTGTAGATACGCCATACGTTTTTCGTCAGTTTTGCTAGCCGAGAAAGATAACTGTTCTTGCTTTTTGTCGGTTTCAGCGTGAAAAAAAACTCTATCGCAGCGAGCTGATTTGAAGAGCAGGTTTTCATAAGGTATCCAGTATATTTTCATTAACTTATGATTTTTTTCCAATTTCAAAAAAAAATGCGCTCTCTAATGTGTAAACAATATTTATTTCCTTGCCCGGAGGATCAACCCCCCAACAAATTCGTATCAAAACCAATCACATCCAAGGTATCATACGAAACTACGTACTTACAAACTATTCAATCCCATTTCTATAAAATTGCGCCCTTTATCGTGTAAACAAGATTTATTTCCTCCTCCAGGGGGTCAATCCTCCAACCAATTCACATAGAAATAAATAGCATCCAAGATATCGCACGAAACTACCTACCTACAACCCTATTGCTTCAAAATTGCGCCCGTTATCGTGTAAACAACGCTAAAATACATAAGCACATACATACATACGAATATATATATATATATATATATATATATATATATATATATATATATATATATATATATATATATATATATATATATATATATATATATATATATATATATATATATATATAATCTCTTGATAATTATTAGCAATAACAGGCTTGTTGAATCTTAAAACACTCGATTTTATTAAAAAGTTTTTAATCAGATCGTGTTTTTTAAGATTCAACAAGCCTGTTATTGCTAATAATTATCAAGAGATTAGAAATAGTTCACAGGCAACAACAATTCGAATAAATAATTATATATATATATATATATATATATATATATATATATATATATATATTTATATATATATATATATATATATATAAATATATATATATTTATATATTAATATATAAATATATATATATATATATATATATATATATATATATATATATATATAGAAAGAGAGAAATGAAATTGAGTTTTTGGTGCCAAGCATCATAAAAAGTCATGAAACGAAAAACTATCTTGGTCCTAGGTCCAACTTTGCTAAGTGAAAACCTGCTAATAACAGCTAACTTTGACTTATTAAGTCACATACAAACAAGAGGTGTAATGAATTTTGTTACCGCAGTTTCGAACTTACAATTATCATCTCACGATCGTATGGAAACAAGTATACGATACCAGTTAAATATATCTAATATTCTCAGTAATCTTCAATGAAGAATCCCTAGCTCCAAATGATTTCAATAAGAGAGCGGTTAATGACAGGTCATCTATGATCCTCACGGCTCGTTTTAGAATTGAGTCAAGTAGTGGACAGGTGCAAAGCTCCAAGCATGATAATATGTATTCCAATGCTGAACGAACTTGAGCCAAAGCAGCAATATCTGATTTTTATCATGCAGAAGATAACTAAGCTTCTTTGCAGCTGATTTGGTAATGAAGAAGACGCGATCGTGCCATGTTAAATTGGAGTGAACGTTGATTCCTAAAAGATGAAGTAAATTGAAAAGGCATCGGTGACAAGATCACCCCATGAGGCACACCGGCATTAACAGTAGGTGAGCGGGTTCGAACTTGCACCATCGACTGAAGCACGTATTTGCCTTTCATAGCGAAAACTTTCGATGAAGAAATATAATTGTTCGATAAGACTATAAGAATCAAGTTAAAATATTGAAACCTTGTTCCAAACTCAGTCGAAAGTGTTAAGAGATATGTAAGGCAACTGCTATATCGCTTGTCCAAACATGTTTGACATAGGCGTGGCTAACAAGGAACGACAAGTCCAAAGCACTATTGATTGACACTAATAAGATTACTCTGCTCGAGAAATTTCACTAACCTGTGAATATATTTACTGTTTCAGGGTCAGTGGACTCAACGATGGTCTAGTGGTCCCAATTAATATATCGGGGACCTCTTATAATTACAGTTTGTGCTAGTGAACTAACTGCAATGAAACTGTTTATTTGGAACGGATTGTTCAATTTATTTCAGAATATCGCGTTTAGTTTCTACTTCCCTTGAAATAAATATTGTTTATGTATTACGCAGCCAAAAAAAAATGTCCAATCAGATACAAAACAATAAAAACAATTATATGAATTTCAGTCGTTAAATTCTTAGATTGTTTTACAATTATGTATTTCAGAACAATAAGTCCACTTACTACAACTCGTGAATAAATATTGTTTATATATTATTTATCTAGATAAATAATATTTCCAGTTAGATGAAAACAGAGCAATACCCATATAAATATGTCTCAATCACTATTATTACTGACTATTATCTAAAGTTCAGCAGGCATTTTTCATCGAATGTACATATTTTCCATCAACGGAGTTACACATCTCTTACCCTAAAACTTACTGCATAATCACATCTCAAATGCAACTTACCGAACATCTCCATCAAATTTAATACACCCGACGAATCTGCCTAATTCTCTCGATTTCCATAATCCCACCTCGCATGTAAATCCCGCAGAGACTCTACGTTACGTAACTGCTCGAAGGTGGGGACGGGTAGGCGTATTCCCACTCTGCCGGACAGGACATCGCACTATCCTTGATTAGGCCGTATGATGCATGGTCTGACGCGTTGTTTGCGCAACCATAGAGTGTCCGCGCTCATTTCTATGTGCATTTTGATCGGTCCGGATTTATATCCTCGTCGTCCCTGGGGGGCACTAAAACGAATCGTTTGTTGGTAGTTGTATAAGCCAGATCTTACGTAAAAAACCTCCACACAAAAGAAAAAAGTTTCCTTTCGTAAAATAATTTGTTGATTATTTTAATTCACTAAAGCAGATTCGTTGATTGACTTTCTGAAACTGGCAATAAAATTAAGATGCTATAAGTTGGTCTCGTTTTCCAATGAGAATTGTAACTACAGTTTTACTACAGGTTTTAAGTAGTTAAACTACTTAAAACCTTTTTGCGATATGGGTTCAAATACTATATCAAAATGATAAAGAAATAATCGAAATAAGTCGACCCACCACAATTACGAAATTCGTGAATTCCACAAAACTTTTGAAATACCTATCGAAATTACTGTGACATTTATGAACTTCGGAAAAATTGAAGAGTCAAAATACAACTATAATTCATTCATTGTTTTGCAGCTGTGGGCATTTTCAGTTACTAATTAGGTGCTATTCAAAATATATTAGAAAGGTTGGCAAGTAATTAAGTGGCCAACTGTCGTGAAACATATTTGAAAGATTTAATAATATACAAGTTACAAGCTATAGACGTAGGAAGTTTAAGTAATAAATGCAATATTTTTTGTTGATATTCTGTCTCCGTCCGAAATCGAAGGCTTAATTCAAAAATTAATAGTGTCAATGTATAATTGCCGATATATTAAGATATGATACAAATTTCAACTACTTATTTTCCTTCTATATATCTACATATCCTGCTACTAATATCATATGGGTAATCGTCGATCGTGCTCAATTTGGAACACTGTGTACATAACTGAAGGTAACAAAATGTTCATGTTTTCGAAGTTAACGTATGTATGAAGAAAAAATGTTTATTATTATTTATAATTTTGGTTTTTGTTATTATTAAATAGAGTAGCATGTAAGAACGAATTTGATGAGAGCACTGTTTTTCATTATTCTGAGCGATACCTATACATTTTCCACTTATTTTTATAATGTGCTTATATAAAATATCGTCAAATTATTTTCAACACAAAATAGGTAACTGTATATTGAATATTTAAGTAAATATTCAAAAGAATGCGTATAAAAAGTTTTTCAGCCTAGAATTTCTGGTTCAAAAAATATCTGGCTGTGTAAGAATGCCATAAATCAAATTATTTACAATAAATTTATGGGGAATTACAATTTGTTTTGTAACTTTAACAGAATCAAAATAATATGAATATATATTCGAACGGTAAGAACACATCAATAATCAACTAATTCATGCAATTTTACTCACAATTATAGCGTAAAATTTGAGGTGTTTGCTTTCATGCTTTCATTACTTCTACACGCAGAACAACATTTCATATTTTATGTTGATAATGTTGATATAATTAATTATACAAACTTGAATTTAGATGTGAAATGTCAAAAATTATGTCAGAAAGTAAATAAACTTGCTCATAGAAATAAATCAAATACCGATGCATAGATTATTTGATATTTTCACAGATATTTCACCACAATTATTGTGATGAGGAAATTCTATTTCAAGTACCTACCTAAGAGATGACAGAGCTTTTGAGACATCGAAGTGTGCTTTCTATTTCCCTTATAGGTTCGTAAATGGTCTCTATATCATGAATGCTTTTGCAACCCCACTAGGGTCCAAAGTAGTGACGATTGATTTAGGATTAGGATTAACCGAGTCGAAATGGATTGCTTCGGTCTATGGCTGTGGCTACCCCATATTGGAAGGGAAGAATTATATCATAATATTTCTATTACTCCTGATGAAATGAGACCGCTCTAGAAAATCATTTTCGTGCCTTGAATAAATGACGACGAACTGAATATATTGACTAGGCTTTGATATTTGTGAGTGATTTTATATAATATAACGTTTCCAGAAGCATGATTCCAACTAGTAAGGACTTTAGGAGATATTTATTTGTTTGAACTTTCTACTGTGGTAATAGATTGAAGAGATTTCACAAGAATTTTGAACTGTGTTAACAATGTCATGACTGATTGAAATAGGAAAGAAATAATAAAAAATTACATTTTTATTAAATGTTGCGCATGACGTCACAAAGCTGTATATATCCTGATACAAAAAAGCTTCAAAAAGTTGACGTCATATGAAACATATTATAGGTATAACATAGATGTATCCTATTAACATCTATATATTGTTTCTTAGTTAATAAACGAGTACAATCTTCTCCAGAATGATAACAGTAAAACTTTCAACTGCATGTGAAAATTATATAAATCAAATATTTCAACATAAAAGGAGCATTCATAAGTATAATGCGATAAATAATAACCAATTTGATTAAATTTACATAGTATCAGTTATTGTCAAATCAGCCCATAAGACAGAACGATAAGTTTTAAAAGCAGATGTCAGATGATCTCGAGTATTTTACGTCATTACTTCGACTTCGCACCAAAAAGTCACGATATCTACTCTACGTAATACAAAATGGAGACATTTTCTGATTGACAATCTACAACCGTCGGCACATAGAAGACAACAACCTGATTTGTGTTTATGCTACGACAGGAAAATAAATATTTCATCAGTTAGTCTAGAAAAAATTATATCAGTACTATTTAAGGATGTGTTCACAGAACGCATTTCAATAATGAAGACAATTTCAGTCCAGTCGAAAATATTTTTTATATAAGTATAGCTTTTAGATGAAATAAACGCGCTATATACAATACAGATGCTGTATTTGTTCAATTAGTGATACTTTCTGGTAGCCAATCCACAACAGTTAGTATATCGAAGACAAATGGTCGATGTGTTTTTACTACCGGCACTAGTAGAGAAATTCTTATGAAATTCTTATAAAATTAATATTCAACATATAACGTTTGAATACACTGTGTTATATCTACTGAAAGTCTGTTGAATGCTAGTCTTCTAATAATCTCAATTATAAGGTCCATTTCTGTAGAATTTTCGTCTGTGTGTGAATAACTATATTTCAAAAATACTTTTAGCCTAAGTTTTGGGTTTGATGTAGAGATATTATAGGCTCCCTTTTCCTATCCAAAAGAAAATATAATAATCTTATGAGTTAGAAACACGTATTCGGACTGTGAAGTTTTTGCCCCTAAATTTATATTGTTATGCAATTAGAAATAGAGTATTGTGTAACAAAGGTTGCATTAGGTACGTAAGTTAGGCAACATATAATACAAAGATTTGAGGATTTGCTGGCTAAATCAAATTGTTGGAACTCAAGTTGACAAATCGTGCGTTCTCTAGCCTGTTATTTAGTTCAGAAAATAACTTTATTGCGCATGAATATAGTGATACAGTATGGCGGTTTTGATAAACAACCACTAGCAAATAAAGTTATTTATCTATAATGATCGCAATAAAAATTCAAGGATATTAATTTATGTGCTACAAATACCTTTGAAATGACTAGGTATTTTTTACGGCTGTTCGAAACCTAGAATTTACGACCAAAAGTAGTTAATTGAAAGTGATGGCAGATGATCAAAGCAGCGAAGATTGTTCTGACAACGAAAATCATACGGAATTATCGGGAGTTTTGAGTAAATGGACAAATTACATACACGGCTGGCAGGATCGGTTTATAGTTCTGAGAAATGGAACTTTGTCGTATTATAAAAACGAGCTAGAAGTGAACTATGGGTGTAGAGGTGCCTTATCATTGGCCAAAGCATCGGTCAAGGTGTGTTTGGCCTAATTATTTCTGTTTAATGTAAATGTGGTTCTGAAGTTTTGTTGATGTAATAAATATTTTCAGCCCCACGAGTTCGACGAGTGTAGATTTGATGTATCTGTGAATGATTGTGTTTGGTACCTGAGGGCTTCTTCCATCGAAATTAAGCAGAGCTGGGTTGATGCACTTGAATGTTATAAGGTGAGTATTTTACCCAATAGCGTAAATATTCATTATTATTCGAGAGATGAAAAACATAAAGTGTATTATACTACATACACTTTCATTTATTTGACAGTATTAATTATAAACCAAAATAACTTATCAACTTCCTACATGTACCTACCTCGTACAACTCTCAATAGCAAATCCAGTTTTTATATTCATCCAAATACACATGAATATTCAACATTTAACTCAAAATTTGTCGAGTGTTTACTATGTTCTCCTGATCATCAAAAATAAAAAAATTACATGAAATATTATGACATTACTAAAACAATAGTCGAAAGAGATTTAAAATAGATAGTTATGCATGAATGTTGAGTATGAATAATATTAGTTATAAATAAAAACTATGCGTATAATATACATGCAACTGATTATACAGATATAACAGTTTATATTGGTAATATATTCCCATCTTTATTATAATTATATTGTTATAAAGCATTAAATTTTAATATATTTTGCTTGTTTCAACAAGATACATATATCCTAAAATGCAAACAGAAAAATCCAAGCTATTTGTCACACATATTCTGGGCAAATTGGGGATTAAATTGTTATCTCAACATGATATCAGTATTTTATTCGATACTCAATAAAATTAATTATACTTTTCATCAACAATTTCTTAAGGTACAGCATTGCTGGTTAGTCCTACTGAAAACTATAACAAATAAACATAAAAACACTATCAAAACATTAAAAAACAACCAGGATAAGAACCACGATAACACCAAAAATAAACATACTTACATATTCTTTATCAAAAATATAAAATTGAACAAATATAAAAAAAATTGAAAACTACGAATGAGTTTTTGCTATCCGAAAGTAACTGGTTGTGGAAGTAAAATTGAATGAGTCAGAGTGCAAAAATAATAAGCAAACTAAATATTATTCCATATACTTAATTTTTGTTACATAGGTACTCTTGTATTTTGAAAGTCACAATTCATTCAAGTACAATTTTGTAAATAATTTTGAAAAGTCGGTCAGAAATAACATTTTCATCAAATTTTACATTGAGTAGTCTTCCTAATCCTATATAATAAAGTTATCAAATAAGCGTTGAAAAAAAACTTCAAATTTTGTTCAATTTGAAAATGTATTAATGGTCAAGAAAATACTACGAATATTTTTTGTTTTTTTGAGGAGTAAATCGATAATTGCGCAGATTATAAGTTGTGTTTTTTCATTTATCATTTTTAGTACTTCTCATTTAGAAAATTCATTGAACTTACCTAACGAAAATAAATGTTCAAAATCAAACAAGAAATAATGAATACAAAAAGAGATATAATTTATTTACTCGTCTGGCGTTAGTCCTCTCAAAATAGAAAAATCATATTGGGCCAATATCTATAATATAAATATATAAATCACGATGTTAGTGTGCCTTGGAATCATATACGCCACTGTTGTAGAGTAGATATCTTCATGTCTGGAGGTACGTTTTTGCGCGACGAATTTCTGCGTTTTCGATCTAAGCGTTGAAGTGTTGGTTCCCAATATCTTTGGTGGGAGGGCGCTCTGGGTTGTTGTCCAGACAGAGTTACCGACCACGATTTATATTGGGGAACAATTAAAACTTTGTTAAATAAGCTGCGCTGATGAGATCTAATAAGATCGAAACAGCTGTATGCAGATTTTGTGTCAGGGATGACTTGACGAATTCTATAATTCATCGTTAGATTGTGAATGCAGATTTTGCGTTGCGGAATACGTATAACCAGCTCCCTCCGAAAGTTGTTCGATAATTTTTAAATTATTGAAGAATTTTCCTTGTTCACTTTATGTAAAATATAATAAGCTTTCATTTTGTTCTCATGAACTTTTTCACTGCAACGCACCGTTTATTTAATATTCTTGTACATGTGTAGTTGCGGCTACTGAATCATAAACTAGATTAGTCAGTGATTGAAGAACACATTATCTCCGATATGGAATTAGTTCAATTGCTACTTATCGGCAACATTAAACAAATACATTTGCTGTTCTAAGATTATACTAATCGTTGTCCGTATTTATACAATGTGAAGAACGAACAACGTGATTTTTTATATATTCTGTTGCCCCAGAACATATTGTAATGAATCGATCTGTGACCTGTTTATAAATTAACTTCGGAGGGTCAAAAATGCACAGATTTTTTTCAAAAAATGTCCCGTAAACAGGTAGAAAAACTAATAAGACCAAAAAAAAAAAATTTTGTCGATCACTTTCGAAGGAACTGAGCTATTAACTTTAAACTACACTTGTAGGTAAGTATTCATAAGAGAACGGTTCAGATTGTTTTTGAGCCAATTTGGTTCAGGCGAAGGCAGTGAAATAGGGTGTTATTTAGCGAAGAAAAAAGTTATTTTTCGTAAAAAATCTAGTAATATGTCGTTTTAGCTGTTTTTTGGTACACATATTTCGATTTCACAATCGATATGACATTTTAACACAAAATAGTGGTGGGGATAAAAAAGGGGTAAAATTTGAAATTTATTTTTAGGGGTTTTCAGGTGTACAAATACCGATTTTATATACTGTATAATAATTTAGTACGAAATTTGGAAGGGAGAGGAAAGGGGGTAAAAATTACTTTCATAAAAATTATTTTCAAAAGAAAATAACAATTTATTCAGTTGAAATGAGATATTTAATCAATTAACCGCGCTAGGAAATCATGTACACTAAAATACTTACTAAATTTCGAAAAATTGCATAAAATTGCAATAAACTGCTTAAAATTGCATAAAATTTCTGAAAATTGCAAAAAATGTCAGGAAATGACAAACAATTTCACAAAGAATGAAACGAAAAATTTGGAAAAAAAAATTTTCAGAAAATTCCTAGAAAAATTTCAAAAAATTATAATTAATTACTTATAGGTTATATATAGTTGAAATGTTCAAAATAAACAATAGAATATAGATATATGTAAAAGTTATTTAAATTTTTTTTTAGTTGTTTAAATAATGTATTTATCCGAATATGGTCTTCCAGAAACTTTTAGTAAAATTTTTAAAAAATCCAGAAAATTGCGAAAAATTGCTGGAAAATTGCAGATAATTGCAAAAAATTCCTGGACGTTGTATACCAAAATTTCACCGCGGTCAACCTCTCGCCATTACTAAGACTTCGCTGTCTGTCCGTCCGTCCGTCTGTCCGTCACCAGACTGTATCTTAAGAACCGCGATAGCTAGACAGTTGAAATTTATACAAATTATGTATTTCTGTTGCCGCTACAACAACAAATACTAAAAACAAAATAATGTGAATATTTAAGAGGGGCTCCCATACAACAAACGCGATTTTTTTGCCCTTTTTTGCTGGATATTAATAATGGCAACAGGTAGGCACTTGAAATTTTCACAAAACACTCAGTTATATTATTACTTTAATAATAAAATTAAAATAAAATGAATATTTAAGGGGGGTTCCCATACAAAAAACGCCATTTTTTGCCTATTTTTGATCGATATCAATAAAAGGTAACAGGTAGGCACTTGAAAAATAATAAAATTAAAATAAAATAAATATTTAAGGGGGGCATGGTCAATGGTACGGAACCCTTCGTGCGCGAGTCCGACTTGCACTTGGACGATTTTTCTTATGCTAGTAGAACTTTTAAGGATTCTATTATGGGGGGTACAATTAGTGAAAATATATTTTCAAGGGGTACGCGACGAAAAAAAGATTAAGAACCACTGATCTAGACAATAAATTCTCTATTGAGAAAGACGTAATTTTCTTTAGAAAATTGATTTCTTTCAAAAGTACGCTACAAGGTCAGAATTACCGAAACCCTACGACTGAGTCTGTAAAAGATTAGTAATTGAATATTGGTCGCCGTAAAAATAAATACACGTGTTTTCAACAGATTTTCACTGACTTTCATATCATGAAATTGTTCCGAATCTAGCAGAGCTTCTTCGGACATGGATGCGTGCGTCGTCATGTGATGTTATTTCTTGTAGATCTCTTGAAAACTAGTGTTTTTATTTCTTTTCTGATTGTTATGTCCGCCACCCACAATTAATTGACAACAAGCTTGAGTAATTCACTTTCAAAATCTTAATATTGTTTGTGTGGTCAAAATGTATTAACATTCAGTGTGAATATTTTAAAAACAAGTATTTTTATTTCCTTTTTAATTAAAATATCGGCGTTATGTCCTTCAGAATTCAATGTCAAGCTTCGATAATTCATTTTCAAACGCATAATACCACGGCTGTAGTGAAAATGACGTCGAATGGACGGCAGTTATTGAACCATTGAACAATTTCGTAATATCGACCATCGAAGGGATAAAATCTACTGAAATAGACGGCCTCTGTGAGCGTTTTTTTTTTCTCTATTCACTGGTTCACATTGTTTCTCCATGTGAGAGACGCGCGCTCATCGAAATTCACGACGAGGCTGTGATGTTCCTCTGTGCTCGCGGCGCGACCTTTGACAAGTGCGAGCGTCCCCGTTCACGGTTTGAAGAGCACAGCATATCGTTTTAAACACAGATAAGTTGAATCAATCGTAGCGTGAAGTTCCTAAAAAACGAAACCAGTAATAGGAGCTGATCAGGAAGCGCGCTGACTAATAATAATAATAATAATAAAAGGTGACTAATTTATCGGCTCCTACGACTTTCGGAAGTGTTTCGGATAATTATTGTTCTGTGGTTGTTTTAACGCGCGCTTAGCGATTGTTTAGTGACAATCGGGCGATATGTTTTGTTGTATCGGCAGGGAGAGTGTTAAGAAGAAGAAGAAGAATTGTAAAGGGGATGAATATACGCAGGTGATATTGGAATTATACGTATTTAAATCGTTTTTTGTGATTAATCGATCGAGGTAGAAGTGGCGAATGGATTTGTAGGAGACCTTTCTTTTGCGTTTGTTTTGAATTTCAAATTTATGAAAGATTTTATATCACCAATAAGTTTTCGGTCGATAATTATCAACTTACTTGTTGTTTGAATGTGGTACTAGATTTAATAAAGTGATGGAATGTTCAGTAACGGTTTTTTAATATCAAAAAGAGAATTAATTAATGAGAATATTATTAAATTTTAATAGATTCACTGCTCAAGTTATGTTAAAAAAACCAAATTTTCTCAGTGTCGAAAGAATGATTCATAAGTCCAATTCAATATTCATACATAAAATTGTAAATAATTTAATACCAAAATGTTTGTCAGCACCATTAGTTAAAAGGTCCACTATGATATCATACGGCGATAAGTATAGGACAGACACATATAAATCTGTGTCGGTGGTGCAATTTTATATAATCAATTACCAGAGTATATTAAGTTATCAAAAAATGTATTGATGTTTAAAAAACGCCTGAAAAATTTTCTTTTATTAAGTAAATTGTTGTATGTACACTTAGGCTGTTTAATCTGCCCAGTAGACATTATATGGGCAGGAATGTATGTTGTAAAAACTAGCCAAAAGCTAATAAAGATGCTATTATTATTATTATTATTATTATAAAACCTTGGTTAAGAGGACGATATGTTTTTCAAGAATTAAATATTTCTTCGTTAAATCTTTCTTGGTTTTAAGTCGGCTGGGATATCTGACTTTTATTTTTCGATGTGTGTTCCTTTGTATATTTTTCTTTTTGTGGCCATGAATGAATTTTATATATTGTCAGCCAGGTCTTCATTACCTTAATTCTTATTTAATGTTTCAACTTCGAATAATTATAACTACGAACGTATTTTGATGTCCGAGAAATTTAAGGGCATTAACATGAGCTACTGATAAAATTTCTTTGTCGACCTCCGATTGTTTTATTCTTGGATTTGTTACGAAATATAACCTGGTTTGATTGTTCGATCCATATCGGATGAATGCGTTAATAATTTCGAATAAGTTGGTTAATAGATAGGTATACAATAATCGTACGACAACAATAAACCCACAGTTTAGAACAAATAAAGGAGGTGGCTCAAAACTGAGCCCTTCGGTACTCACGACTCAACATCACGGATTATAAATCTTACCATGTATTTTCGTCTTCTTGTGAAATAGATTTGGAAAATCCGAGTAGCTGTACTTAATCCATATATACCGGGTGGCGCAGTTGAAAACGTCAACCTAGTATAATTTCAGTATTGAGGATTTTTCTAGATTTTCCATATATACAGGGTGGCGACCCCTTCAACAATCTTAAATGATATGGGGGTCATAAGTGACATATCATTTTAAAGGTATTTCAATTCTTTTTTTACATTTTTTTATGCTGCTTCATAATATGAAAAGTTCGTTGGAAGTGTCGATGGAATAAATGCTGAGAAGTTTCATACGAAATTCAATTAATTGGTTCTAATTGGTTAAATCAATATTTCTCCGAACACTGGATTGATAAGATGAGTTTCATTGAATGGCCTCCAAGATTGTCAGATTTAACACCATTGGACTTTTTCTTATATTCAATATTATCCCGTCTTTGGAAATTATTTTAAAATAGTTTCGTCGTTTTTAATATAGGGGCTACGAAATTATCACTTTCTCAAATTACTTTAATAACGGAGAAAAACGTTAAACTTTGCCCCATAAAGAACCCTGAACAAAATGATATGTATGAATAAGTAGATAAAATATGGAATTTGGATGTTTCTTTGTTTCCGTTTACGCTTTGTTGTTTATTTTCCGTTTTGTTGTTATCTTCACTTGGGTTTATCAGGTCAAATTTAGATTGTGAACAGTTTAATAATTGAACAAACTCCCGGCGATATCGTACGTATGTATATTCAACTTTTCAATATGGATTTCGACACGATGATAATGAAATTGCATCAATTTGATTCGTAAAGCGTGGCATGTATTTCGTAAACTTTGTTGCAGAATCAACTTATTTAATAATAAAGGATTTTGTGACACAGTTTTTATCTACGTGTTGTTTGCCTGCCAGTGATTTTTTATTTAGTTTTTGTTCGGAAGTACTTCATTGTGAATACTTCAAATTTTATTCTGAATTAATAACTACAACACATAAAGTGAACAAGGAAAATTCTTAAATAATTGAAAATTATCAAAGACACCTCCCCAGGGGGCCGGTTATATGTCTTCCTAGGCGTAAAATCTGCATTCTCAATTCAACAGTAAATTATAGAAAATGTCAAGTCACGCGGACTGAAAATCTGCATCTAATCAAATCAAATATGGTTAATTGTCTTAGAATTACAAATTTTATTGACAAAGCGAAAAATATAGTAACTATATAATATAAAACATAAAAATAAACACACAAAAATATACAAAATAAAAAATGTAATACTTACCTAGAAATAAAAATCACCTCGGTAGACCAGCGGTAAGGTGAACCGCCTTATACCGTTTGTAAACCGAATATTGTGGATTCGAGTCCCACCGCGCTCTTGGGTGTTGTGTATGTCCGGAATTTAGTGGTTATATATGATTGAAAATTGTTGGGTAATGTACATAGTTTACAAGCCCATCGGCCGTTCGGAACCGGCGTTAAACTGTAGGTCCCTCGAGTTAAAAAAAAAAAATCACACCACATTTCCATACAAAATAGATACAAACTGTACATTAGAATCGAGTGTGTCAAATCCTCCTCAATCGAAGCTGATGCCTGTGTTATTCAATTTGGTCATTAGGCCAAGCTACAGAGATTTAGAATAAGCATTTTGTGCAAAAAGTGTTAGAAGAAAACCAGCTCCGCCATTGTTTGTAAAATAGTTCCACATGATATAGCGATACGTTTTTCACTCGACTTTATTATTTATATCTTTGTAATTAACAATTTTATGCAAAAAAATTTTTTAGTTTTTTGCTTATAAAATTGAAACTATCAGAGTAATCGTGATGGTATCAATAGACTTATTGTAGAAAATGAAAAAAAAAAAAAAATGAGAAGTCGGATGACTCGATCAGACCCTTAGTCTATGGGAAAATCGAAAAAAATCGGCCAAAATGCAGTTTTTTCAAAAATTCATAACTCGGTTATTTTTTGAGTTGCAGCGTAGATCCTTCGGTTAGTATTATTTATCAATATAAACTTTATTTGTGCGGAGAGAAGGAACTGTCTGATGCATAGTTTTCGATCTGTAGCCATTTGAATATTTGACATGCAATTTTCCAGCAGACCTGAATGCGACAGGTATAGTCCGATTTCAATTAACAAAAAAGATTTTGAAATTAGAATTCTCATAGTTCAAAACGTTCATCTTGGTTTTACAGAAAAATGCTGAGAAATATGTTAAAAATAAAGCTGAACATGACGAAAAAGGGCAGAGCGCGTGAGAATAGTTGAAGAGTGGGGGTAGAGCAGCAGGCAAGGATAAGCACGACATTAGAAAGCGTCGGCATTTTGAACATGACGGTTATTTCTCGGCCGTTTTTCGTCATGATCAGCTTTATTTTAAACATATTTCTCAGCGTTTTCATGTAAAACCAAGATGAACGTTTTGAACTATGAGAATTCCACTTTTGAAATCTTTTTTTTGAAAATTGAAATCGGACCATACCTGTCGCATTCAGGTCTGCTGGAAAATTGCATAGTAAAATATTCAAATGGCCACAGAAAAACTATGCATCGGACAGTTCCTGTTCTTCGCACAAATAAAGTTTATATTGATAAATAATACTAACCGGAGGATCTACGCTTCAACTCAAAAAATAACCGAGTTATGAATTTTTGAAAAAACTGCATTTTGGTCGGTTTTTTTCGATTTTCCCATAGACTAAGGGCCTGATCGAGTCATCCGACCATTTTCTACAATAAGTCTATTGACACCATTACCATTACTCTGATAGTTTCAATTTTATAAACGATTTTTTGCATAAAATTGTTAATAACAAAGATATAAATAATAAAGTCGAGTGAAAAACATATATATCACTATATCATGTGGAACTATTTTACAAACAATGGCGGAGCTGGTTTTCTTCTAACACTTTTTACATGAAAAAATTTCTGTAGCTTGGCCTACATATCGATCAATCAATGCTCAGAATAGTAGTCATCTATAGAGTAATAAGGTCTATCAAGAAAATAAGATTTTGTTCGTTTCCGAAAATTGGCCGAGGAAGTTATAGATTTTATTTCCTCTGGAAGGAATAAGGAGGTGAACATGATGTCCCCAAGGTCTGGTGGAATACCCGTGCTGTGACACAAAGGGTACGGCATGAAAATACTAATGAATCAAGCATACAGAAAAAGGAAACACACGTGTTTCATTCCTCCCTGAAGTATGTGTCGGGGAGGCGGGCAGCTTGAGTTTGGGATTAACTCCCTCAGCCAGATCAGAGGATACACTTGTATGTACAAGTGCATTAAGGATTGGTGAGACGGGATATTTATGGAACATAGGAAGTGTGGGTAGGGTTCAGAGGATTAATACTGTCCCAGCATTCGCCTTATAAGTTTGTAAGCAGTGACTTACATTACCATGAGGAAACCTCTGAGAAAAACTCATGGCAGACCAGTCGGCCCCGGGGTTTGAACCCGAGACCTCCCAAATACTAGCCAGCGTACCTAACGTACTCGACTAACTAGCTTGGTAGTGAATTAATGAGTACATATACCTAATGCATTGGCGATTGACGTGGCGGAGTGGGATCAGAAAGAGAAGGGATGAGAGAACGGAAAGAAAGAGGGAGAAAGAGAAATGTATACAATATTCGCTTGTGTTAACTAAAAGCGAGACTTTCGTCAGTCTTTTTCCGTCAGTCTATTTCCGTCACACTTCAGTCTCGCTTATTTTTCAGTTTGGTCCCGCAGCGAAATCTCTATCTCCTCCAAGCCTGCCGTCAGGAACTTTGTTCCAATAATAAAATTAAAATAAAATAAATATTTAAGGGGGCATGGTCAATGGTACGGAACCCTTCGTGCGCGATTATTATTGAAGAATCTCACATGTTCACTTTATGTGAATGAATTGATTGATTTTATAACGACAAGTTACAATTTTGAATTTGATAGGGTGGTGGGGAAGATATTTTTTTAATTCTCGGCACAAGCGATGCTTATGATGTTTCTCATGTGCCTTGTTGACGGTGAATGCTATTGAAGTGCCGCTTAACATTTTCGTTTCTAGTCGTATTTAGCAGATCATTAATATGTATAGGTAGGGAAAAGCGTCGGTGACGAGGTCGACACTTGGGGAAGCGCCGTATATTAATCGAAAATTATCATCGTCAAGTCTCTATTATAGGTAAGGAAAAAGTTAATATTGTGCTTTTCAATTATTTTTGCATATTACATCGACCGGGAAATATATTTTTTTAAATTTTTACTGACCATCATCAGAGATACCTACCTAGCAAGGGCGTCGCCAAGGGGGGGGGCAGGTAGGGGCAGTTGCCCCCCCTAGAGATTCATGTAGCCAAATGCAAATAAATCAAAGTCTTAAGTCGGAGTTAAAACTAAGTCCGACGAGAGCGTTCGCGGTGTCCATAATTTTAATCTTTTGTCGAATCATTCGTTACGTTGATTGGCTATCGTTATGGCCAGCATTGCTATAAACTGTGTAGTTAGATTCTGTTTGTTTTTTTTGATAGACTGTAAAAGTTGAAAAACCTATACTAAAAGTTGTTTGCTTTGATACCCATCAAAATGAACAATTTTTTGTACAGATTTTTCAACTTTGAAGTTAATTTGCTTTGCACCAACTGGAGTTAGTTTGGATAGTGATTCAGAAATCTTCGTATGGTATATAAAAGGGAACAGATTTTTCAGTTATCATTCTTCTACCTACCTATATGAAATATATTGTTACACAGTGAATTTAAAAAAGGCTATCCGAAGAAGCAGGATGAAAAAGTTCAAAAGGAAAAAGAGAACCAAATGGAAACAATATCGCATGATTCTAGGTCGGTTACTACAACGGGAGATACTCAGTCTCAGAAACTAGTTCCGGACTATAGGCACAAGTCCTAATGATGGATCTGGACTTGGATCCCGATTCTTCAATAGATGACTGCAACGAAAATGACATCGGTCAATTTATTGGACGAGCATCGTTGTTATCAACCGAAAAGAAGAAGGAATTGCTGGAAAACTGTTGGTCCCCTTCTGCGACACACAATTTTGCGGAAGACGCCAAACATTTAAGGAGAAAATATAATTACTCCTGGTTGGAAACGTACTCTCCATGGTTGGCTTATTGCAGGCTCCAAAAAGGGTCCTTTTGTAAATATCGTAAGTTGTTTCCGCCAAATCCAAGCACTTTTAGAGGCCTATTGGAATCATTTATTATAAGGCCATTTAGTAAGTTCAAAGATGTTCACGAGCAGTGCAGGAAGCAAATGGAAACCCACTTCCATAAGGCGGCCCTGGAAGCTGATAAATAATTTCTCGGAAGTGTGCCTGTAGATGTGCAACTCAACAAATACTCTACGGGTATTATTGAAGAAAACCGAAAAATTATAACATCTATCATTTCCTGCATTACATTTTGCGGGTCGCATGATTTAGCTCTTAGAGGTATACATTATGGCGAAGGTATTCTCGAGGACTTATACAAGCTGCGAATTGACGCGAGAGATTTGGTTTTGAAGAAACACATTGAGCATGGGAAAAAGAATGCAAGCTATCGATCGGTTGATATTCAAAATGAACAGCTGACATTTCTGGCACTGATCAATTATCGATAGGGCGCGATATTTTGATGAGGAAACCAACGAAGTCCAATAAATGTTTGTCGGATTTGTTGAGCTGAAAGGTGTGGATGCGAAATCTATAGCATATAGCATCGATGAGTTTCAAAAAATGACCCTAATCCAAATAAATGCGTCAGTTTTGGATTTGACGATTGTTCGACTATGTCCGGAAAAGACTCCGGGGTACATGTAATTCTACGCAAAAAATACACGAAAACTTTGTTCTTTCATTGCTCGTCCCACAAACTGAACCTGGTAATCAATGATCTCAACACTCTTCCTGAAATTCGAAATGCCATGGGAACCACGAAAGATATTATCAGATTTTTTTGGAAATCAGTTTTGAGAAGGAAGTTGGTGTCCCAAAAGTGGCAAAAACCTTCTTTCCTCAAACAGGAAAAGCGTTGAAAATTTTGAAACTGTTAGTGGAAAATTTGGTTGTCTCCAAATTCTTTCATTATTTTGTTCTATATTTTGTCCCAAATTGTTTTTGTTCTATTTTTAATAACTTTGCTTCTAACTGTATTCAAAATTCATACTCTTCCCATCATTCATTAATCAACTGCTCCCCCCCCCCTGAACCACCGGCTGGCGACGCCCTTGCTACCTAGTGATATAAAACATGCAGAGATCTATCTGTGTCGTCAACAGGTTGAATTCGGTTATGCAACAGGTCCCGTGAATGACCTCAGGAAACAAGGCACGAAGTTAACCCAATACCAGCCAAAACTCAAAGAGGATTAAAAAATTAAATTTTTTTGTATAGACTGGTTGCTGAGTGTTCAGCAAAGACTGAACACTGAAATTTTGGAAGAAAAAAAAATTTCAATTCGCAGAAAAATAGCGTCCCATTTTTGGGACGATGGCTAAAAGGGGATAAAATAATATATTTAGAAAAAACGAGACAAAAGGGACTTTCAGCTGCTTTAATAACAAAATGTGTTCAATAGACTCACATAAATTATATACAGAACAAATTTTAATAAAAACTTTTTGGTAAAAAAATTTTTTTATGGGATGGTAGAAAGCAGATATCTTGTAGTCGTACATTCCACTCTCCACAAATTATAGAAACAACTAAATGACCCATTTGGTCATATCTTATGTCCACACTTGCTCTTCCTCCCATCAATTTGGACTTTTGAGGGCGTGGTCTCTTTTCCTACGTACTTCTAGCAGAGTAGCCATTTCTTGGTGATTTACAATCTGGTAAAGTCTCCAAGCATTCGTCACCGATATATCTAACACTTGGGTGAATAAAGGCCACCACCATTGCCCTGAACGAATTCTTGTTCGGTAAAGAGACACTTGCTTGTCTAACATATCTACTCCGCCCATATGCGAATTGTATTCTTGTATCAATTTTACGATGGAGTATTGTCACTATTGCAATGGAATTCTCACCGTTTGTGCTGTTTTATTTAGTTCACTTCACTATTTTTTCTGATAATGGTTCGTCGTCACTCTCAAACTCGGATTCGTCAGCAGGGTTAGAAGTAAACAATTCCATAGTACCTGCAACATCCACTATTTCTTCTCCTTCTAGGTCATTTCTGTGTCGTTTAGAATATCCGGGTCTGGGGGAATTATTGCTACAATAATATTTTCAATATCCATATCTTTCCAAAATTCCGGATCTTCAAATATGATGTCAATGTTACGGACAGTTAGACATTTTCTGCTACTCATAATTATCACTTCCAGCCAATGTCCCAAAATTGGGACAACAAAATTAGCAACAAATTGGCAACAGATAATGATATGAGTCAGTTCAATTCCGTTCCGTATCGAAAAAAGACTATTGAACAATAAAACTGCAATGGTATAATTATAATTTTCTCGACAGAAATATATTGAAATCACTATAACGTATGACAACCCCAACGCGCCAGGCAAGTGCCGACTTGTTGAATCACTCTAATTTCTGTTATTGTTCCTGTGAGACATCTGACTATAAATATATGAAGTACATTCTTAGACCTAAATGACATTATCAAATACTCTAGTTTTCTGTGATAGCTTTGAAGGAATCTGGCAAAAATGGCGCGTCCCAAAAATGGGACGTTGGCTGGTGTTGGGTTAAGAATTGCGTGTTACATTTTAATCATAAATATGTGTCTGCCGTCATATATCATTATTTCGGTGCCTAGTTTGTCGGTTTGAATCGCTCGGGAATAACTTGTGGTAACATTCGACAGTTTCATTTTAATAATATTAATAATACTTAACAGATCTTCATTTCAAATAAAAAGAAACGGTAACACGTTATTACTTACTAAAAATGAATTGAATTGGCATTTACTTGGTGAAAGTTTATATTCATAACTTTATAAAGAAATAAAAAAACTAACTTTTCACAGGTTGAAATAAAAATTTATTGAGTAAACGCGTTTCGTCATAACATTGACTTCATCTCGTACTAAACTATGGTTTTTTTTTTTTTTAATCGAGGTGAAAACTTCAAAAGCGATACCGGTTGCTAACCTGGCCTGTGTGGGATTCAATAAATAGTATATATATATATATATATATATATATATATAAATATATTAATTATAGCTGGGTATTCGGCAAGGAGTTATGATCTAAACAACCAAATTTGTCTCAGTCGACGTTTCGACTCTTTATTGAGTCTTCCTCAGGATATAAACAGTTAGGTTGTAAGGCCCATAACATGACACAACTCTACAACAGCTCATTGTTTTTGGAGTAAAAATTTTCTGTTAATTTAATAATTTCGAAGCGAGGAGCCAAACATAACCTCATGGTTTTTCGAGAGGTTATGTTTGGCTCCTCGCTTCGAAATTATTAAATTAATAGAAAATTTTTACTCCAAAAACAATGAGCTGTTGTAAGAGTTGTGTCATGTTATGGGCCTTACAACCTAACTGTTTATGTCCTGAGGAAGACTCAATAAAGAGTCGAAACGTCGACTGAGACAAATTTGGTTGTTTAGATCATAACTCCTTGCCGAATACCCAGCTGTAGTTAATATATTTTTTAAACTCCATCGGCAGTTACTTACTTTATTGTATATATAACTATATATATCTATATATATATATATATAAAAATATATATATATATATATATATTATATATATATATATATATATATATATATATATATATATATATATATATATATATATATATATATATATATATATATATATATATATATATATATATATATATATATATATATATATATATAATATATATATATATATATATATAAATATATATATATATATAAATATATATATATATATATATATATATATATATATATATATATATATATAAATATATATATATATATAAATATATATATATATATATATATATGCAATATTGCCTACCCACTAAAAACGCCTCTGTTCTTTCGGTTTCCGGGCTTTAGCCTACTAAACCTCCAGTCTCGCACTTAGATTAGGACTCACGTGCTGCGGTCAGCACTAGAAAACTATGGTATTACAAAACAATCTATTTATACGAAAATTGAATATAACAGAGGGGTTCCTAGAGGAACTAAATAACGATAAGTAATTCATTAAGAGTTATTAGTAGGTACATTGAACAGATTAAGAAGAGGAGAAGGGTTTACTTCAATCTGGTCGTTAACTAGGTTTCCGGAATTTTTATATTTATTGATGTAGATGGATTCCCAACAGTTGGTTTTGTGGAGTCTATTTTCTAACTGTAATATATTAAAATTGTGATTAAAGGTATTGTTTTCTTGAATAAGATGGCACGCCTAATTAGGGTCAGTTTTCTGCTTAATGTAGCTACGTTGGTGCTCGTGTATTCGAGTTTTGAAATTTCTAATTGTACGTCCTATATAGAATTTTTCACAATCGTTACAGTCGAGTCTATAAACACCAGTACGTTCATCTCTATGAATTTTTGTTTTTAATCAATTTTCCAATGCAATTTATTGTTGGTTATATATGAAATTTTAAAATATTGTTTATAAAGAAACAATTTCAGGTTTTCGGAAGGTTTGCCCAAGTATGCTAAACTGTTGAATACTCCACTTTTCTCGGATGTAAGTAAGTGGGTAAACTTCTGAAATTGCCATTTTTAATTTTTCCCTTTGAATGAGACTGTCAATCATTATGAGTGAATAACCATAATTTACTGATATTTGTTTAATTATATGCAATTCCTTTCGAAAATTAGCTTCGGACAATTGAATTCTGAAAAGCCTATGAATCATACTGTGATAAGCGGCTAATTTATGTAAAATTGGGTGTAGTGGTGTATTATGAATTGCAATATCTGTATGAGATGGTTTATGAAAAATTGAAAATTCGTGTTTGTTGCTTTTTCTGGTAATAGTTAAATCTAAGTAATCAATAGAATTATTCATTTCAGTTTCTAGAGAAAATTTAATACGGGGGTGTATGGAATTAATATAAGTAATGAAATTATCCAATTGTCTATCTGTACCAGTATAGCAAACAATGACGCCATCAACGTATCTATAATAAGAATAAGAATAAGAAATTTATTTATACCAATAAAGAAAGTATTTACTGCTGCTATTTATTTTTTATTAAAAAAAAATAAAATAGTTTATACGAGATGAAGTCAATGTTATGACGAAACGCGTTTACTCAATAGATTTTTATTCCAACCTATGAAAAGTTAGTTTTTTTTTTATTTCTTTATAAAGTTACTAAAAATGAAGTGGAATATTGTAAATGTAAAGTAAATTTTAATTTAGGCACTAAGTTCAATAGAAGTTCGAAAATTTTTCTCTTGAACGATTTAAAATTATTTTAAAACAATGGTTAATGAAAGCATTTAACTCGTTTATTAGATAAAATGCTCATGACTCACGTTTCGGTGAAAACTTCACCTTCTTCAGGTGCTGAATGTATTTCTCGGATATATCCAATACGAGAAATAAATAAATGACAAATTGTGTAGGAAGGGTAAATACAAATATGGTTACAGATAATTAGTGAGAGAGGAAAACCCCCATTCTAGACTGCTACTCAGGTAGTACCTATTGCGTCATGCGAATTTTATCTAACAAACGTGTGAATTGTTTTTATTAACCATTGTTTTGATATGTTTATTTTTTTAAATCGTTTTGTCTTTGAATGTTAGGCATCTGTGTTTTTGAATGGTTATTAACCTATATTTAGGAAGATTGTAAGATAAAGATATTGTTTCTCTTTTTCAAGTTTTCTCAAATTTTATATAGGTCTTTGTCCCTATGTTAAAATAGGTGATACTCTTGTATATGTAGATCATACATTTTTAAAGACACCTTCTGGTCGGAAAAAACCGAAACGAGATTCTCTAAACTTCAAATTTTACAACACTCTCGATTGGCTTTATCGTAGAAAAAAAATCTAGTGAGGAGCAAAGCTTCAACATTGAGGCATTATTTTTGGAGCGAAGTGCATCGCATAGATATGCGATTCGAACGGTTCATCGCTTATTGCTTTAATAGCAAATCGTAATAAAAATTAAAAATATAACAACAGCGTAAAGTAGACAAACTGGTAACAAACGTAAAGTGGCTTTGAAAATATATGATTTAATGACTATGGCATATAGGTATGTGCGTATAGGTCTAACTTAAAAAATGTAATCAAACCGGAAGTAACCCATTTGAATTTCTTTTTTATAATCTTTAATAATAATTTTAAAAAATTTTCTCTAACTTTTACCGTCTCGTGATACTTAGGTCATGTGATCGACCTGAAGGTCATAGGTCATTGAAGTTTTTGGCTTTAAGGGTATATCGACCATCCGGGTTCAGAATCGGGTGAGATTTAAGCTGTATCTCTCACCGTTCTTCCGCTAGAGAGTAGAGTTCGTGTGACTTGTGGTGGTAAGTCTTGTGTTAAAGTTTTCAGGTCGCGCAATGGCCTCTAACATGACCTAACGACTACTAAGTAGCCGGGACCACCATCTTTACGTGTCTTCCGAAACACGGAGCGGCGATTAAATTCGTTGGAGTGGCCCGGGGATCGAACCCGGTACCTTGCGGTTAGCAGTCCACCACTCTACCGCTGAGCCATCGCCGCTCTCGTTCTTCCGCTGAAGTATGCGTATAGACGGACAGACAAAGCCGTTGTAAAAGACTTCTCTTTTACGTTTATATCAAGTAAATCTGGTCGTTCGGCAAGATATCTTTTGCATTATGATCGAGTTTAAAAATTTCTAATTGATTCTGAGTAAGTTAGTTTGGTTCCTTTCGGTAATTTGTGCATAATTTGAAAGTTATCTATTTGTGGAAACGGGTACTGATTTTCACGGCAATGATTTGAAAACGTTGAATCCGTTTTATTTTTCGAAAAAGATTGTTGGTGTTCTTTAAATCTTGTCTTGAACGATCGACCAGTCTGACCTGTATAAACTCCTCTACATACAGGATAAATCAACTTATAAACTCCTGAACTTTCAAATTTTGAAGTGATATCTTTGGCATTGAATGAAAATCCCGAGAGTTCTGAATCAGGTTTGAAAGCAATTTTAATATTACATTTAGGTATGACAATACAATACAATACAATTTATTCATCCCAATAAGTATTCTTAATACAAATGAAACAAGTCGAAATAAAAATAATACAAAGAAAAAAGTTTGACGATTCAAAACAAAGAAAAATAGCTTCAAATATTACACAAACTTACAAACTCATTAATAGAATATGGTTCACAATCAATAAGATATTTATATAGGTGCTTTTTGAAGACCCCAATACTTTCAGTTAACCGCAGATGCCTAGGCAATAGGTTAAAAATTCGAATAGCCATATATGAAGGGCCATTGGCAAACCTAGAGCTATAGTGAATAGGTAGATGAAACCAAAATATTCGTCGGGTTGCGTTTTTATTTATATATTTGTTAGAATAATGCGGATGCAGTTTTAAAAAGATCATAAGTCGATAGATATATAAAGCATCAAACGTTAAGATATTATTAGCTTTAAAAACACCTCGACAAGATCCTCTGTAACCTAAACTAAACATAATACTCATAGCTCTTTTCTGAGATAAAAAAAATATCTTTCGCAGAAGGCGAATTACCCCAGAAGATAATACCATATGACATAACCGACTGGAAGTTAGAAAAATATAAAGTGCGAACACAATCAGAGTTTATCCTGCTTTCGATGACCACAAGGGTGTATAGTACAGAGTTTAACTTTTTTCTAGTTTTATTAACATGTGGAGACCATCCTAGGTGCATGTCTAATGTAATACCTAAGAAATTGACCATTTCTCCTAGAAGAATATTGTAGTCATCATTAATACACAAAGATGATGGGCAACTACTTTTAGGTTTATTACCACAGAAAACAATACCTTGAGTTTTGCTCTTATTGATGACTAAGCTACTGTCACTGCACCCTTTGTCCATCTCCGCAGCCATCGTACCACCAGTCTTTAAGCACGATTCAACATCCGTAGATGCAATGAAGAAGTTGCTATCGTCAGCGTAAAAAATGGGTGTGCAGCCAACTGCATAGCCCACATTAGGAAGAGTGTTTATGTAAATAACAAAAAGTAGAGGGCCAAGCACGCTTCCTTGAGGGACTCCTCTTGAAAGGACACTATACTCAGAGTGGTACATGTTACCACCTAGGTTGATTATTACTTTCTGTTGCCTATTATTCAAATAGCTTTCGATAAATCTGAGAGAGATATCCCGAATGCCATTTGTCTCCAATCTTTCAAGAAGACATTAGCAACGTTTTCTATTAGAGGACCAAAATATGTTAAAGATGTGAATTTTTCCGATTTTTCTACTTTCGATTGGGGATATTTACTGTTGTACGCTAGTAAATTCAAGTTTTGTTTTTGTTGCGTACCTGGAATAATATTTCGTATACCTAGTATTTTGTTTTGAGGGCATCAGCCAATATTCATTTCAAGATGTTGTTCTGAGAACTCATATCTGGGTGTTCTCTTTAAGTCGGTGTAATTTGTTATATATGTGGATATATTTCTTTTAGTCAACTGCCTTGACAACCAAATTTATTGCTTAAGGGTCTTAGGACGATATTTCGCATTGTTCACGAGTCGTCTTCATACCACCCAAAGACTGAGGGGTAAACGGGGCGTCAGGGCAGTAATGCGATAGAACACAGATAGAAAATAAGTTAGTTAAGAATAGAACTCCGGAGATACGACACACGTCTATCTTCTGTAATTAAACCACGTACACCTTATAAATATTGTATACCGAATTGCTTACAAATATATGTGAATTAGTTTTATTTGTGGCAATTCATTACTCCGAACGTTAACCACCTAATCTCCCTTAACGGTAGCTTAGGAACAGTTCAACATCAAAAAGTGATTGCGAACTGTACAGTTTTTGTTCATCGTTTTAAATTATCACGTAGTAACGACGGATTCGATCAACTAATCTGCTGTTGATGTCCTATGCTATGGTGTATGTGGCCTAACCGGCAGAAATTTCGGACTCGGAATATCTGAACATAAAAAAAGTTACGTAGGAAAAAACAGATTCGACATATTCATCACACCTGCTGGAACATAATCATAGCTTCAATAACAAATTCGAAATATTACGTAATGAGAAGATTTATTAGAAGCCCTTGAAATAAATATCAGGAAAAGTTCCAATAATAAATCAATTAGACATTAATAATTCTTCTTGCTTAAATGTATGTTAGTGTCCTAATCTCCAACCGAACTGCGGTCAGAAACTTATTTAGGGGCAAGAGGGTAAATTGAAAGTAAAAGTTCTAATTTTTATAAAGATATATATAATATACAAAACATAGAAATTATACAATACTACAGACTACATCTACATGCATATACATCATAAAACTACTTCACTAAACTTATAACTAACACATTTTACAAAATTATACCTACTAATATCTTTTTTATTGTACTGACCAATTTTGTTGTTAATGAACTCTTGTTTATCTAATACATTTTTTCGCACAAATCTCGCTCAAAATCGATTATAATAGTTTTCGGGTTCAAATTTTGCCCTGAACATTTACATTTATCTTCCAGCAATTTGAATAATTTGAAGTAGCTGCTTTTCTGTTTATCTTTTAGAAGACAAAAAGCCACAGGGACATAGGTTCCTTTTGCAAATGCATGGATGGTAAACAATTGCAAAAAATATTTGGTACAGTAGTCAAATGTACCATCCATATATAATGTTTCTTGAAGACACATCAATTTTATATTTGTTTCGCAGGAAAACACTACAATATTATTCTCGATGTCATTAATCAATAAAAATTATTCTTCCTTGACGGTTGAAATGTCTAAATCCATCACATATTTATGGACATCACTTATATTTGTTGGAAGTTTTGGCACCAATTTTAATCTTGAATAGTTAATATTATTCCGGATGTTATTCACATCCTTTGACGTTAGGGAGTCTAGATAATTTTTGTTGGTGTTGATTTCTCGATGAATAAATTTTGACGGTCGTTCGGAAAGATCTTCCTGAGCCTTCCTTTTTACCGAATTGTTGATTCTTTGTCTCACAAGAATATTTTCGGTTAAACTGTGCTTATGTTCTCCACATTTAGATTAACCATCCAAGCAATTCAGTCCTCGAAAACAACCACCTAAGTACCCTTCTACCTGATTCAAATTTTGACCGCAATTCGTGTGTCTCCAAACAACCACCTAAGTACCCTTCTACCTGCTTCAAATTTTGACCGCAATTCGTGTGTCCCCCCATCCCCATGTATGTCTCCCATTTCTATATTGGTAAGATGTAAGATATTCCATTTGTAAGGTTAGTTTGAATGACTCATCTGAAGAAGCCACCGCGTTTAGCGAAACAATTGTTATGTTTAACAAAATTCCGAATTGAAAACCATGAATACTCCGAAGCTCTCAAGAGGTTCAATATGCTCACCTTAGAAAAACGCAGTAAAGTCAACGACATGTCTCTGATATTTAAAATGGTGAACGGCGTCCTTTCGGTTCCTTCTCTTCTCCAATCTGTACATTTTAAGGTACCTGAAAGGAGACTCAGATCGGCGGAATTGTTTGCCGTTCCTTTTCGTAGGTTGAATATTACAAAAAATTCACCAATATGCGAGTTCAACTCGAGCTCTTTCGATTTAGATCCCTTCAATATCCCCTTTATGCGCTATAAGAAGTTGCTGAAACATCATTTTTTTATTTTTTATTTCGAGGGACCTACAGTTTAACGCCGGTTCCGAACGGCCAATGGGCTTGTAAACGAAGTACATTACCAAACAATTTATCTTTATAAATAGAACCACTAAATTCCTGACATACACAACACCCAAGAGCAAGGTGGGACTCGAACCCACATCCTCGGCTTACAATCGGTATACCTTACCGCTGGTCTACCGAGGCCTAGGAAACATCATTATTTTGCACAAGATTGATTTCTTTTTGATTCCTTTTTGATTTCTTTTTGTTTCTTTCTAACTATTAGTTACTCTTAGTTCAGTGTTTCAGTAGATTTTTATTTTATTCGCACTAAGTTTAAGTTTATGCCTAAGGATTGTATATATTTTATGTAACTTATGAATACTGTTTTTGGGTTGAAATACCTGTTTGTATTCTTGCTTCTCAATAAATAAATAAATAAAATATAGTGAAAATCAACAAAAAAGTTTTATTCACGTTATTTTCGTGAATGTTAATCAAGTAGCGGCCCAATCAATCGGTTATCTATTCCTAACATTTGTATTTCCGACAGGTCGAATCCGGTTATGGAACAGGTTCCGAAAACAGCCTCAAGAGGCACGGCTCGTCCGTCAGCCTTCAGTCTAACACCTTCAGCACGGCATCGGGCAACAGTTTTCAGCGATCGTCGAGGAACCTGAAAGAGAAGCTGGCGGAGCTGGGTACCTTCAAGGACATACTCTGCCGACAGATCGACACACTACAGAAATTTTTCGACGGATGCGTTGATAAGGAACTAGAGACCAAAAACAAGGGTAAGTCTCGATTCTTGAGACATCTCCATTCCAAGCATAAAGATATCTCCATTCTTTTCTCCGAACATCTCCATTCAGATGAAACAGGAGCAAAAGACTAATCGAGACTCTTTTCTTCTTAATTTTATTAGTTTAATCGGACATCAGACACATTTTGTTATATAGATGTTGAATGAGGAAC
This sequence comes from Cynegetis impunctata, assembly GCA_030704885.1. Classification (NCBI taxonomy): domain Eukaryota; kingdom Metazoa; phylum Arthropoda; class Insecta; order Coleoptera; family Coccinellidae; genus Cynegetis; species Cynegetis impunctata. The sequence goes on from JARQZK010004339.1 coordinate 557,348, forward strand.
CTTATGGGATAATTTAATATAACTAAAAGTTTGTTAAGACAGTTATCTTAGTGATTCCATCATTGAGACATCTCTATCTAATCTAAACGCACCGTTCTAAGTAGGCTGATCGGGGATTATATTCTTTTAAATCTGGATTTGATCGGTTTCATCGAAGATTATTATCAATTTAAATTTATTATCTCGCATAAATCAAATTAGGAAATTCATGTAATGTTTTCATGTCATTACAGAATTTTCGAATTTATTTCCAATGTCGAGACTTCTCGATTCAGAAAATATCTCAATTCGGGAGCAGATGGATGAGTGGGCTTATTGATATTATCTTCTATTTATTTGGATTTTCTTGATATCATCGAAGATTATTGAATAAAATTTATTTTCTCGCTTAGGTTCAATTTGTTAATTATTAAGAGATATGTGGTAGTTATTTCCGTCCAAGACATCTTCATTGGATCGAGACATCTCCATTTCATCGAGACAAGTTAATTTTTCCAAGAGACATTTCGCTGATATTTCCGATTCGAGACATATCCATTCGATCGAGACATTTCCATTATATCGATACATTTCCATGCGATCGAGACATTTCCATTATATCGAGACATTTCCATTCGATCGATATATCTCAATCTGAACGCAACCTAATTAGAAATCTATTTGACGTTAATTTTTTATCAGTTTCATGATAGATTGCTAACTTAATTGTTGACTGTACTCAAGTATATTGTCAGAATTTGCATTTCGAAAAATTGATTTTATTTATCGCTGGTCTGTCATTAAAAACTTGAATTTTTCTTGTGATCATTGTCAGATTTCTCAATTTTGCTCAAATCTAGGCAAGGAAGGATGGCTTTGAAAAAATTAGCTTGGGAATTCCCGATTGACGATATTTCTGCAATTCGTCCTTGGCATCGAAAAGGAAGTTCGTTAATTTAGTTTATGGTTTGAAAGTAATTTTTACGTTCTTATTAGAAATTCATTCAAGACATTCAATACGCAAACGGACGTGGCTACCAACACGCCTGCAGCGTTCGGAATACTAATTCGCCGTATTCTGTCGATCGCACGCGGATCGAGTTACCCGGGTAGACCGATTTCTATTTTCCTCAGTTTGTCATGAGCGTCGAATAGAATCTGGATCAAGTCAGTTCTGGGTGGTTGTTACTTCGATATATTCTATAATCATAAAGTAGTTGAATGTTTTTTCGAATCAGTATTTGTAGTAGTTATTTTTGTTTGTTTTTACTCTCGTTTGTAGATAATTTTAGAGGATGAAGAATAACGAGAGGTGTTATTAGCCGTCCGGTTGGAACGAAGTTCTGTTGTTTATAAATTATGTATTCAATGGCGGGCACAATTATTGATTGAATTAACTTTTATTAGTAATAATTGAATTATATTTTGAAAAATCATGAAAAAACATGAAGTATCTAGCAATATATATATATATATATATATATATATATATATATATATATATATATATATATATATATATATATATATATATATATATATATATATATATATATATATATATATATATATATATATATATATATATATTATATATATATATATATATATATATATATATATATAATATCATCAGACATGGAAACTATTTAGAACAATGATATTTTCATGAGAATAAAATTAATTCAGAATTGAATAGAACAAAAACAATATTTTCATTTGGGCAATGGTCAATGTAACATATTTTCTGGTAAAAAATGATTCACCGATCCAAATATTCATTGGTTCTCAAAGGAGGAATTGTAAACGTACTTGGCAGATTTTGGAGTAATTACTCCACGTCGAAGATTAATATCATCATTAAACGTAAAATAAACAAATAAACGTGCGTTTAAAAAGATATTGGACGAATGTTACGTCAAAAGAAAATCACGTGTTTTGGCAATATTCTCAATTTTATAAAGGTCGTAAAAAAAGTAGTGTGTATCTACATCTAGCCATCAACTTGGTGCGCGAGCCGAGTCCATTAGTTAGTTACTTTTAATGCCAACAAGAGGCAACCATGATCTAAATAACGTCGTACCTAAATTATTTGTGCACAACCAAAAAATTGAGACAACTAATGAACTACATCTTCCAGGAATCGGCGTTAACTTCATTTTAACCCGGCATGAATACGCCTTCACCATCTTTACCAAGTCAGCTGCACAGAAAAAAGATTAGTTATCTATTTTGTACTAAGCATCTGTTGACGACAAAGCAGCTATGGATGCTTGGAGCTCTGCACTTAAGCACTTCTAAAACTGAAGCTAATAGACGTCCCGTGATTAACCCCTTACCTTCATTCAAGCGAACATTGGAGGAAGGTTGCCGATGTATGTCTCTTTTATCGATATAATTACGGCAGGTATGCTACTGTTATTGCCACCAGAAGCGCACAAGGGAGCAGATAATACACACATCAGAATATCTCAACTAAACCACAATTCTATGGAAAGCTCTACCCTCAAAAGTGTTCACAGCTGGTTACGACTTCTTCATCAGTTATCCTCTCTTGTCCACTGTCGAACATAGACCTCCTCTTGTCTTTTCCACTCTCTTCTATTATATGCTGTCTGCATTCATTTTGTACTAATTCTCTTTAGGTAGTCGGTCCATCTCGTAGTGGTCTTCTTCTACCATCTTCTATTCATTCGAGGTCTCCACTCTAAAATTTTCTTTGTCCACATTCCATTCTGTAGTTCCGCAATATGTCCCGTCAATCTCCACTCTGCTTTGGTTATACTTTCTTCCACTTTTATTAGATCTCTGAGACTTAGTCCTAACATTGATCTTTCCATTCTCCAGTCTCTATAAATGATTGAAAGCTTTTTTTAAGGGTGATGAATATTTCATCCTATCGAGTATATCTCTTAGTTTTCCATATACCGACGATCCCAATAGTATCCTGCTCAACTCTGTTGTTTGGTTGTCTCTACTTAATTTCAAATCATGGTCCACGTGCGCATATTTGTCTACCAGTTGTATTTGCTTTCCTTCTGCCTCTACTTGTTTACTGAGAAGCATGTTTGTCATCATTTTGGTTTAAGTATTATTTATATGCAGGCCGATTTGCAACAAACGACGTGTTGCAGTTCTTGAACCATGTCCCTCATATGTGCTAAATTATCCGCTATGACGACTGCATCGTCTGCGAAGGAGAGATGACTCAAACACTCACCGTCAATATTTATACCTTCTTTTTTCATTTTGAAAGCGTACACACTAATGAAAAACTTTCGGTATCGAGGTGTCACCTTGTCTTGTGCCTCTCTTGATTGGCATTTGCCTGGTATCTTGGTGGAATCTCATGTTGCTTTCTCATATATGTTCCTGATCACCTCCGAATATCCGTGGTGTATTCTACTTTCTTCCAGTGCTGTGAGGATAGCAAGTAGTTCGACTGTATCGAAAGCTGCGTCTTGCGTCTGTTTAAATCAAGCATACAATGCCATTTCATTGATAAGCGTTTCTGTCTTCCAGAGTGATGTTCCTCAAATAATATATAAATATCCAATACGGTTTAGTATAATCTTCTTCGAGACATCTATTCAATAAGTTTCAAAATCAGAATTTAATTCGAAACACTAAACGTATTTTTAGTTGCTGCTTTTGTTATACCCCATGACATCATCATCAGAAGGCATCTTGAAGGAGTCCGGGTAATGGGAATGTCGAAAACTGTGAACCCGGCTGTAGGATCGCAAGTTTTTCGAAATTGGTCAATATTTATCCCGCGTAATGATTCTACGAGATGGCGTAATTATCGATCTTCGTCTGTCGTATCTTCACATCGATCCGCCGGCGTTTTATGGCCACGTGCCGACAATTACGACGATGTATTTCCCTTGATGATGACTCGCGTCTACGCAACGCTGCCAAGTCGGATCGTTCGGACGTCGTTTCGCGCCTTGAGACGGTCGTGAATATTTGACGTTGAAGAAGGTCTGAAAAAAAGATGTGGTGTCAAAGGACACCGTAGGAACGAAGTTCCTTCGGATTAGACATTTTATATATTAAAAATAAGAATACAACTTGTCTAAAAACCACAAAATGAAAATAACTTTTTATTCGACTAGTTTCACCTGTTACAGCATTATCAAGACTGAATACATAATTGCAAAGACATCGCTTGAAAAAATATAAGTATTTCGGTTCGGTACCTGGGGGTGGTAAAATGTAACCGATGGGTCCAAGTTATCAGAGATTTAACAGTGGGGAGTGGTTTAAGTCTAACTGGTCATTGAGAAGAATGTAATTATGGGATTTTTGGATCTTGTTTATTTCCATGGCTTCCAGGAAGTTCATTATCATACCTTTATCACAGTAATGAAGAATTTTTGGTTTGAAAGAGAATGAGATGTTATGTTTTTTTGACTCTAGATGTTCCCTAAATGCTGATTGTCCGTTTTTTAGATGTTCTTTTAGCCTGGTTTCAAAACATTTCCCGGTCTGACCTATATAATTATGTTGAATTACATTCTTCACAGTCCATTCTATAAATTCCTGTTCTCTTCATTGGATCGACTTTTGACATTTTGTTATTAAAAATCATTCTATCCAATCTGTTGTGACTCGAAAAAGCAGTATTCAAATTATTATTTTTAAAGAATTGAATGATCTTCGAAGAGGGGATGTGCGTATAAGGGATGCTCACAAACTTTTGTACATTTTTGTTATTGCAGTATGGTCCATATAATTTCAAATTGATAAAATGTTTCTCTTTTTTCGAAAAAAATAATAAATAGTTTAATTTCGAAAAAAGAGAAACATTTTATCAATTTGAAATTATATGGACCATACTGCAATAACAAAAATGTACAGAAATTTGTGAGCATCCCTTATATGCACATCCCCTCTTCGAAGATCATTCAATTCTTTAAAAATAATAATTTGAATACTGCTTTTTCGAGTCACAGCAGATTGGATAGAATGATTTTTAATAACAAAATGTCAAAAGTCGATCCAATGAAGAGAACAGGAATTTATAGAATGGACTGTGAAGAATGTAATTCAACATCATATATAGGTCAGACCGGGAGATGTTTTGAAACCAGGCTAAAAGAACATCTAAAAAACGGACAATCAGCATTTAGGGAACATCTAGAGTCAAAAAAACATAACATCTCATCCTCTTTCAAACCAAAAATTCTTCATTACTGTGATAAAGGTATGATAATGAACTTCCTGGAAGCCATGGAAATAAACAAGATTCAAAAATCCCATAATTACATTCTTCTCAATGACCAGTTAGACTTAAACCACTCCCCACTGTTAAATCTCTGATAACTTGGACCCATCGATTACATTTTACCACCCCCAGGTACCGAACCGAAATACTTATATTTTTTCAAGCGATGTCTTTGCAATTATGTAGTCAGTCTTGATGATGCTGTAACGGGCGAAACTAGTCGAATAAAAAGTTATTTTCATTTTGTGGTTTTTAGACAAGTTGTTTTCTTATTATTTAATTTTTAATATGAATATGAACTACCACAGAGTTGATTCATCGTCCATCGAATTTATTAGACATTATAATATAATTATTAATATAATAATAATGAAAATGAAATAAATAATATATTGAGAGTGTTTAATACATATTATGTACACATGTAAGTTGTATAAATAATATTAACCTTGTACATTAAATTATATCTGTGAACTAATACTTACGTATTTAATTTTAGTTCGCTAATTAATTTTCCACTTGTTGTTACTATATTTAATATCGTATTGAAGATTTACAAACTATACGAAAATGAACGGGTTTATTTACGAGTAAAATGAATTTATAATGTGAGTATGCACCACGTGCTTGGACAAGAATTGCATGTAAATGTCGTGGCAGAAGGAGAAAGATAAAGATAGAATGACGCATGCGCGTTGCACTTCCGTTATGTTTTTCTTACGGTTTTAGTCTTACATTATTTTCAGTTTGGCCGCGTAGCAAAATCGCTATCTTCTCCAAGTCTGACGTAAGGAACTTCGTTTCAAAAAAATTTCACAAACGTTCAATGACTAGCTAGGACGACTTTGAGTTTATAGAAGGGATTTGACAAACTAATTATTCTCAAGAATTACACATATTATGACGCACGTATCTGGACATTTCTCAAACCGTTGGCTGACGATGTTTTCGAGACAGAACGAAACTATTTCGATAAATTATTGCATCTCCAAATTTTGGGGGGGAAAGGAGTTGCGGGGAGGTGCATATGCGGAAATTTTTCTAACCGGTAGCAAAAGATTAAGAAATCAATTTCAAACTACAATTACGAAACTAAACCTTCTCGGTGTTTTCATATGGAGCTAAACAATTCCAAAGCCTCCCAAATTGAGTAATACGTGAATTGAGTTCATTTTGAGGAAGTTTCCGTCGGAATTATAATTTTTTTTGAACCTCCTCCATTTTTATGTAGCTGTCTCTTTTTTTTGGTGGTTTTTTAAACTATTCTCACCTATTTGTGTTTTGAAAATAATATATGCGGGGAAAGTATTACCTTAGTGACTGAGCTCTACTGCCCACGCAAAAACTTTCTGGGTAAGGATCTGCGAGGTTATATACGACCGCGGAGACTTCGCCACCATTAAATTCCTCATTAAAACCGATATGGATCTATAGTTTATGGGAATGAATAAACGAATCGACCGAATATCTTTAGCGATAAGAAAACAACAGTGTTTTTAATCACCATTTTTGGTATCGCGAAATAGATATACTAAATAAGCCAATATACTGACAGAAGCGTTATTGTTTCGAATAAATATTTCAATTCTACTAGGATGGGGTAATAATTACCAGTATTGTTTGTACCGGCAAACAATCGGTTCAAGACGATAATTTTATCGTTGGAATTTGATTATTAGTTGTTGACGTTACTTAACGTAACGAAATATTACTATTCAATCAAACCTCCATCCTTATGCCGAGAATAGACTTGAGGCAGAGTGTGGCCGAATCGGACGAGGCTGCCTCGGTTCTGCTAATTAATGCCGGGCATACACTTGAGGCAGAAGCAAGCCCAGTCCTAACGAAGCAGCTTCTGTTCGGCTCGCTTCTCACAGAGGTGTGCTTGGGCACACATTAAATGGCGGTTCTGGATTTGAACTGCTGCAAGTCGTAGTCAATCGGAAGTTTCGTAGGTTCAGAAATTCTTTCAGGTCGATGTTATGGTTGTTATGCACGGCAAATTGTTGGGAATCATGTGCACTCCTTGTGTGACGAGTGAATTGTGATCCTGGTAGAGTAATGGAGGCAATGGCAGCAGAACACCTACCGTGATAATATGTGTAAAAGGGACATAAGTCGGGCAACCCTCCTTATGATGCAGGGTTTCGATCATGAGAGTGATATTCCAACACTGGACAAACTTGAACTTATGAAACAGAAAGAGCTGCTTTGGATGTAAACAGAGTTTTAGCAAGAAAAAGATAACTAAGCTTCTGTGCGCCTGAATTGGTAAGGGTGGAGACGTGTCAGGTTAAATTGGATTCCTGAAAGATGCAAATAGTGCTTGCCTTAATAGTATGGTTTACCAATTATAATTGAGGGAAGTTTTTCTTGAGAACCTGATTGCTTGTGTCAAATTTATAAAATCCCCAGTTATAAATGATCTTGAGGTCACTATTTATGGACTTATCCTTCGCGACAAGTTGATGATCAGATATAGATGTCAGCGAAACTAAAAATAGTTTCGCTGACATCTGTATCTGATCATCAACTTGTTGAGAGAATGAGTCCATAAATAGTGACCTCAAGATAATTTATAACTGGGGATCTCATAATTTAGACACAAGCAATCAGGTTCTCAAGAAAAACTTCCCCCAAGTCGAGTTTACTTGATCATCAATTGTATGAGTAAAATAAGTGTCGGTAACACTATAGACCCTTGAGGCACACCGGTGTTATTAGTACGCTGGTCTGAAATTGAGCCATCGACCGCAGCACGTATTTGCTTTTCATGGAGGTAGTTTTCGATCAAGCCGCACAGATTTTCGAGAAGACCGTAAGATTGAAGCTTCATTAGCAGTGAAAAAGAAGTCGTATGTTGGGAAATCAAATCGAAATATGCTGTACTGTCTTTAAAAATTATGCACTTTATTGACAAAGCGAAAAATATAGGAACTAAACAATGTAAAAAATGAAAAAAACACATCAATCAGAAAATATACAAACCAAACAATGTAATACCTAAAAATAAAAACGCATCACACCACATTTCCATACAAAATATATACAAACTTTACAATAGAACCGAGAGTGTCAAATTCTCCTCAATCGAACCTGATGCCTGTGTTATTCAATTTGGTCAGATCGATCAATCAAGGCTCAGAATAGTAGTCCTCTATAGGGGAATAAGGTCTATCAAGAAAATAAGATTTAGTTCGTTTCCGAAAATTGGCCAAGGAAGTTATAGATCCTAATTCCTCTGGAAGGTGATTGTAAATTATCTTAGCATTGTAAATGATGGACCTTTTTGTTAATTCAGAGGAAGGAATGGGGAGGTGAACATGATGTCCCGAAGATCTGGTGGAATACCCTTGCTGTGACGCCAAGGGTAGGTACGGCATGAAAATACTTATGAATCAAGCACACAGATTCAAATAAGTATAAAGAAGGAAGCGTTAAAATTCCATTTTTCTTGAAGTAAGGTTTGCAAGGAGCCCTATTTTTCAGTATAAACATGTAACGAATTGCTCTCTTCTGCAATTTGATAATGGTGTCAAGTTGTGAAGAATTACATGAACCCCAGAAGGGAAGACCATAACGAAGATGAGATTCGAACAATGCAACATAGGCAATTCTTGTAGATGCTGTATCTAATTCACTTGAGATAGATTCAATGGCGAAACAGGCCGAATATAATTTTCTAGCCAAGACGTGCACATGCTGTGAAAATTTGAGATTATTGTCGATAAAGAGGCCTAAAAATCTGACAGAATCGACCATTTTAATGACATGGTTTTACAGGAATATATCCTGAGAGTTATCTCTATAAAACAAGGAGACGGATTTATCTACATTGAAGCAAAGTAAGTTTGCATCAGATCAGGAATTGATCAATCCAAGATCGATTGTCATTTCAGAGTGTAGCGTCGCAGAGTTAGGATTGCTCCAAGTAATACTCGTGTCAACCACAAAAAGCGTATTTTCTCCACTGATCTTCAGATACTCAATATTATTTATAAATAACAAGAAGAGGACAGGACCTAAAACAGAACCTTGGGGGACACCGCTAGTGATAGACTTACAAACAGAATTGGAGTTACTTGTTCTTACAAATTGTTTTCTACTTCCAAGATAAGACTCGAACCAGTGTAGTGGAATACCTCGAACACCATAAAACTCCAGTTTCCGTAATAAAATTCGGTGACTGACGCAGTAAAATGATTTTGCATAATCACAGAAAAACCCTAGCTGTGTAGTGCTTGTTATTGAGTGATGAATAGATATTGCTCAACATGGAAAACATAGCATCAGTAGTATTTTTTTTTAATTTGAAACCGAAATTGATGTGACGAGAGAATTTTATGATCAGAAGGCCGATTTACATTACTTAGTTTCTCTATTATCTTGGATAAAACAGATAGAAGCGCTATGGGCCTGCAATTGTAAATTTTGTTGCGGTTATTACAGTTCAATATAGAATCAAATTTTCGTCCTAAATCTTTAAATGTAAAACATTTGACCTAGCATTATAGTTATTCATCGCTGGAAATATTTAACTTTCTTGTTGAATTGTATATTTCTTTGTAAATCCAAAAGCGCTAACTACATAAAGTGAAGCATCTGACTGCGTTTACAGATTTTCTTGATCTACCCTTGGAAATATTTCTAGACTTCTTGTTGACGTTGATCAATCCAAGATCAATTATCATTTCAGAGTGCAGCGTCGCAGAATAAAGTAATCTCTTCCCAATTGTTTCATGTTTCAAACTTCAGTTCGCGTTCTTCTCGGATAACCCCCGTAAAGCTCGAACATCAAACCGACGTTTCGTTGTTTGATTCTTCACGCAGATTTTCGCCAGTTACGAACGGAGAAGCGTTCCGACGACGATATTTCGACGGCCGCCGTACTCGCGCTAGTCCGATTTCTTTTTTTTTTCGTCGGATCAGCTTATCAGCGACTCCGCTTTCCACGCGTCTCGTCCGAGTTCGACACGTCGGAACGGTTCTTCGATATCAAACATCACCGGGTCACCCCGGATCGTCCTTTCGTTTATTTTGCATACGCTGCTCAGTTTCTCCCGATACCGGCCGCCGTACTAACGAAACCGTCGTCGCGTCCGGCGTGTGAATTTCGCGTCAGCCGATACTTTCGTGAGATCGATAACAACGCCGTCGTGCCCTTAACGAATGGAGTGTCGCCGCGAGGGAATCTTCGTCAGTGTTGCCACAAAACTTTCGTCGAAGGTAACTGATCCTTACGATTTTTCAAGGACTGTTTTTGACAGTGGTAATAATCAGAAGTCACTATAAATTACAATCATATATGTTGGAATATATATTATAATACATTACAGGATTATTGCACTTCTTTCGAATGTCTATGGTTGCTCTATGTTAAATATACACAGACCACAAAGTAAGAACATAGATAATATATATCAGAAAATGATAATTTATGTTAACAAACCTGTATAGATCATAAATACGATTCTGATTCTATTTGAAAGAGTGCTCACTTTGGTTCAATGGGGATTTTCATATAAGAATCACGAAAAATTATAAATTTAAATCATATTACACATAACATTCCTGGATTACATTACTTCTTACAAATATCTGTGGTTGCTCTATGCTAAGTGTAATCACTATCCACAGAGTAAGAACATAGAGTCTCTCATAAAATACGAAATAATGAAAAGTAAAAGCAATATAAGGGTGATGAAATATCAGAAAAATATAATTTATGTTAACGAACCTGTATCGAACATAAATACGAATCTGATTCAATTTGAAAGAGTCTGCACTTTGGTTTAATGGGGATTTTCATATAATCACGAATAACTACAAATTTCAATCATATATGTTTTAATATATCATTATAATACATTACGCATAACATTCCTGGATTACTTTACCTCTTTCGAATATTCTTGGTTGCTCTGTGCTAGGTGTAATTACAGATTACAGAGTGAGAACATAGGGAACATAGAATCTCGCGTAGAATACGAAATAATAAAAGGTAAAGCAATATAAAGTTGAATATGAGACACCTACAATTTGAGTTGATTAACCTGTATAGATCGTGTATCATGTTCCGATCCAACTAGAAAGAGTTCGCTCGGATCATTCGAATAAATATATGTTTTAATATACATTATAATACATTATGTATAACATTCCCGGATTACTTCACTTCTTTCGAGTATCTATGGTTGCTCTATGCTATGTGTAATCACAGACCACAGAGTAAGAACGCAGATAACATAGAATCTCGCATAGAATACGAAATAATAAAAAGTAAAATAGGCTCTTGCGCCGTTTTATTATAAAACTTTGTTTAACTAAACCTGGTTTAATTTTTAAACTACGTTTATTTTTCTGGTCGTTGCACCAAGGAATTATAACCGGCCCATTGCTAAACTGCGTTTTCGTATTATTTTGGATGAAACAGCGATGTACATGAAGTAAAAAAGAAGAAACAGAATTTATTGTTCTTCTTTTCTAACCTAATTTTAATAGTAAAGAAGTTGTTTTTGTTTTGATTTGTATCAAATATGCACAAAATGGAAGATAATAATAAAAGGAAAAGGGGACCACACTGATACTTTCCAGATAGAGTGGGGAAACTGTGGATGTATGAACTCCAACAAATTGAGCAATACTGTGCAAATGTCCTCCAAGGGCATACAATTTTAATGCTAAAGGTAGCTGATCCATGGGGGACAAGCTGTCATTCCTACAAAGTTATATAGGTTTAATGGGCACTATCCCCTTGATATCATATTAATAAATTTGTGTGTGTGTGTGTATTTTTAATTATGGAGAGTAAGTTTGCATTTATGAGTTAAATGAGTGCATTGTTCATTAGTATACATAAACTATAAATCCAGGCCTTCAGTTCTGCTCGCCATATTTTTTACCACCTAGAGAGAATAACTGGCAAAATAGGATGATTATTTTTGATTGAACAAAAAAATCTATAACAATAATACAATATAATTGGATACCAACACATATGCATAGCTTGACGATTGCCTAGCAAACATTTTTATAATAAATATGTGTGCACTGTTACAGGCTACCATATTCCAGGTATTCTAGAACGTCCAAGTTGTCGTTATAGATATTAAACTCTTCATAAAACATTTTAAACAAAAATTCGAGTTTCCGCCGGCAAAAATTAAATTTTTGAAGAAAAATAAACCGTTTCTTCTACAAATAACCTTAAAGTTTACTTAAACTTCAAATTAAACGCCGAAAATTGGGCGTTTAATTTATGCGGAGTTTAGGGCGTCTTAAACGCCGTTTATATTTTGGTGCAAGCGAAAATGTCAAATTGAACTCGGTTTACCATTAAACTTAGTTTAATAATATACGGTGCAAGAGCCTAAAAGCAATATAAAGTTGAATATGAGATACCTACAATTTGAGTTAATGAACCGGTGTGTATAGATTGTGAATTATGTTCTGATCCAACTAGAAAGAGTTCGCTCGGATCATTCGAATAAATATATGTTTTAATATACATTATAATACATTATGTATAATATTCCTGGATTACTTCACTTCTTTCGAGTATCTATGGTTGCTCTATGCCAGGGGTGCTCAAACGGTCGATCGTGGAAACTTTCAGAGTCGATCGCGAGGGCGTGCTAACACCGCCAAAGACCCCCCTTCCCCCTAACGAGAACGTGCCAGCACAGTGTTTTAAAGTGCAAAATAAATCATATTCTTGCAAATGTATTTGTTTCTTTTTTAGTAACATTAAGTTGGTCGATCGCTTTTCACCTAAATATTTTGTGGTAGATCGCCAGCACTCTAAGTCTGAGCACCCCTGCTCTATGCTATGTGTAATCACAGACCACAGAGTAAGAACGCAGATAACATAGAATCTCGCGTAGAATACGAAATAATAAAAAGTAAAAGCAATATAAAGTTCAATATGAGACACCTACAATTTGAGTTAATGAACCTGTGTGTATAGATTGTGAATTATGTTTTGATCCAACTCGAAGGAGTTCGCTCGCATCATTCGAATGAAACGGCTCGAAAGGAATCCTGATCGAAGGGGGGTTCGATTCGATTAGAATTTACGTTTTATCCGAATCAGGATCCCGTTTCAGTTGAAATCAAACGCCATTCAGACTGTGCCGGTTTGATTTGAAGACACTGTACTCGATCTATATACGTGAATACTTTGTATCCCTTTTTAAGCGTATTGCGCGCACGGAGGGGAGTGAGAATCGGCATAGTTGAAGCTTATACGGAGAAGAAGTGCAGAAAGTTAAAGTTTATATATAGTATGTGTTACAATTTCATTGAATTAAATTTCTGAAGTGAGGTATTCCCCGCCTTCGCCATTTCATTCAATCGTTGTTGAATATTTTAACGATTACTGTAATTGAATCTACGACACATCGTTTCACTCAGTTAATAACAGTAAAAATAATAAATTAAATAAAAGGTAAAAATCCTTTTATATAACATGCCTAAATTGATTTAATTCAGTAGCATGTAAGTTTATTTGTTCATTTAATAATTTATTAAAAGTTGATTTCTAGGACTACTCAAAAGTTCAATTTTCATACTTTAATTTCTATATGTGAAATATTGTAATATGTATTGATTTTGTATCTAATGAATGATAAGAATAATTAGAACCTCTTTTTTTAAGAATTTATCTGTTTGTGATTTATTTTTTTTTTATAAATTGAGCTGAAGAGTTGCGATTAGCGATATTTATATTATTATGTGAAAAAGTTGATGTTAGATTATCACTTGTTTTAGCGATATAAAGTTGAACTATTGAACTTGTTATCAACATCTTTAGAAAGTAAAACGTGTTTTATATAATGAATTAAGATGTCTATTTTTGATGATATTGTTAATTAATTTTGGGTTATATTATATGCGTAATTGGTAACCATCTGTTTCATGATGTTCAATTCTTCATTATCGAAATTGTGTTTTAATAAATGTTCATGTAGTATAACAAAAAAAAATTCTCGTGTCACGGTGTTTGTTATTAAACCCCTCCGAAATGGCTCGGCCGATTCTCATGAAATTTTGTGTGCATAACGGTTAGGTCTGCGAATCGGACAACATCTATTTTTCATCCCCCTAAATGTAAAGGGGGTAATTTTTTTTTATTTTTCAGACAAATTTTTTTTTATGTACAGCATTCAAATAATTTAGTTCCTGAAGATGAAATTACAAACATAATTGGCGATAATTGGCGACGACGAACTTAACGACGAAGATCGGGAAAACAACGATACAGTTGAATTTCTCTCGACGCTCGACCTCAAGACATTTACGTCCCACCAGGTTCAAGACAATAAGTTTTGTTTAATAATAGGTGAAAAACAAATAAAAAAGGCAGATTATCGACGGATAGGTTACTCAGAGTAAGGGGTATGAGCTCCAGTATAAATAAATTAGAAAAAAAATAAATAGAAATAATACTCGAAATAAAAAGAAAACAAAAAATCTTGTTAAAACAGGATCTTATTTCAAAAGAAGGAAAATTCAACCAGACAATCTATCCGATTCTTCATCGGATGAGGATAACATTGTTTTGGAAAGTGAATTTGAGTGTGAGTCTGTAGAATCCTCGGTAGAATCAGATATAGACGCTACCTTGCAGACTATCACTGAAGAAAGTGTATTGCTCAGTGAGCATTATTATTCGGTTTATTTTGATGAAGTTTATTGGTAGAATTATTAAATCTGATGATAACAATCGAAACAATACACATTATGTAATGAAATTTTTAGAAAAAAATTTTGATAAATTTGTCTGGCCAAAAAGGGAAGACATTCAACAAATAAAAAAAGAGTATATTTTTTATGGGCCCATTCAATTGGAAGGCAATGAGCCGTTCACAGTAGAAAAGGATGATACAATTAAAATCAAAGCAAAATATAAATCAATCAAAAGAGATTTCAGGTCTCGTTAGGTCATTCTTTTTTCTCTTATTTTTTTTTAACCACTCAAAACAAAAATTCAACACACATTTTTATAACCAGCAAAACATAAATATTCATCAACGAAGTTCAGCTTTTTGATAAACCACACTAAGCGTATTGCAAGGGGTTTGATGAAAAATTATCTTTTTTAGGATGATTTTGTAATACCGATGATATACAAATAAAATATTTTTTCCATATGTTTTTTCTTTCTTAGTGATAACTCGTAATAGATGGTAATAACACGTAATATTTAGTAATAACAAGTAATATTTCGTAATAACACGTAATATTTGGTAATAAAACGTGATAATCAGTAATAACACGTAATATTAGGTAATAAATTGTAATAATGTTGATAATTACCTAGTAAATGGTAATAGGTGTACATATTTTGATGGGTGGTTGACCCCTCGGGGTTTTTGGTAATGAAAAAAATTTAAAAATTTGAATTAATTCGCCATGCACATTTCAACAACCAGAACATCAATCTATCAGAAAGCGATTCAGAAATGAACCGGAAACAATGAACGTTCGAACCTCCGTGTTGTTTCCGGGATGCTAGGGCGTTTTAAATCCATCATAAACCGCCATTTATTGCAATACTGACCCCTCGGGGTTTTTGGTAATGAAAAAATTTAAAAATTTGAATTAATTCGCCATGCACATTTCAACAACCAGAACATCAATCTATCATAAAGCGATTCAGAAATGAACCGGAAACAATGAACGTTCGAACCTCCGTGTTGTTTCCGGGATGCTAGGGCGTTTTAAATCCATCATAAACCGCCATTTATAGAATAGAATAGAATAAGTTTATTAATTTCATAGATTATTCGTACAAATATTAAATATAAATATGCACAAAATAAAAATGAAACAAGTCACAAAAAACAAATACAGAAGCTTATTTATAACAATAAACCCTGAACTCCTCTACCGAGTAAGGTTCACATTTCATAATTAACTTGTGAATGCTTCTCTTAAAGGTCCCATGATTTGAAATAACCTGTAGATGTTTAGGTAACATATTGAACAACTTGAGTGCCATGTACTCTGTACCTCTTTCACGTAGAGTGGTAGAATGAATAGGAAAAAAGTACGGAACACTTTTCCTTTTATTATTAATATTCTTAAATTTTGCAAAATAATCTTGATTTTTATGGAAAAATGTAAGTATTTTATATATACAGCCCATAGAAAGTGAATAAATTGTGCTTTCTAAAGAGACCACGACAAGATTGTCTGTAGTCGAGGCGAAGCATAGATCTAACTGTCCATTTTTGGCAAATAAAGAGACTATCAGAGTGGATGGAACCTCCCCAGAAAATGATGCCATAGGAAAGGATAGATTGGTAATTAGCAAAATATAGAATTTTTAGGACATGCAAGTGGACTAGATCTCTCAACATAAAAAGGGTAAATGAGGCCGAATTCAGCTTCTTTCTGAGCTGATCAATGTGAAGGTCCCATCTCAAATTCTTATCCAAGGCAATACCGAGGAAACTCACGGAATCTCTCACTGGTGTCTGGTTCTCGACATCACCAACAAACTTCGGGAAAGCAACCTTTGACCTGAATGATCGGAAAAAGACACTCTCAGTTTTTTGTAGATTGACTTTTAGTTTATTATTATCGCACCAAATTCCCACTTTATTGATAACTGACACCGCAGAAGCCAGAGCAGCACTGATATCCGTAGAGTTTATGAGAAAATTCGTGTCGTCGGCAAACATAATAGCATTACAGTCATTATATGAGCAATTTCCAGGAAGCGAATTTATGAAAACGAGAAACAAAAGTGGCCCCAGGATACTACCCTGTGGTACCCCCTTCGTAATCACTCGGTCCTCAGATACGTATGAAACACCACCTCTCAACAACACTACTCTCTGTTTACGATTTGTGAGGTAGCTGGAAATTAAATCCAACTGTCTATCTCTAATCCCACACGCTTCAAGAAAAAATAGGCTCAATTTGTGATCAATAAGATCAAAAGCTTTCGATAAGTCGAAAAATAGCCCTAACGGTACTTCACCCTTCTCAAGAGCGATGAGTATGGCAGTAGTCAGTTCAAAGACTGCCGTTTCTGTACCCCTATTCCGCACAAAACCATGCTGACAGCTGACAATAATCTTGAACCTTCTGAAGAAACTTTATTGCAATACTCTTGGCACGTGATAAGCTTTCGCTTTTACTGTAAGTCGCTCATAAAAAAATTCAATATAGTATAATAAAACTGAATGTTCTCATATAAAGGTAAACACAATAACATGAAAAAACTTCGTGAGCAGCAGAGCTCCATCATTGAGGTAGTATTTTGTGCGCGAAATGCATCACATCGAGATGCGATTCTAACGGATTTGAAAAATCACGCTTAAATAGAAAACCGAATAAAAAAGTAGAAAATAATTTATTAAAAAAAAAAAAAAAAATATGCGAAGTGCTTCGTGGTTGAGGAAAAAAGTTGAAACTAACGATGGAACGTACCTCAATACCAACTCATATCCACGTATCAATTTCAACCCTCTAATGTAAAAAAAAAAATTCACGAAGTGCATCCAATACTGATAGAGAAATAGATCGAGATGCAATTCGAACGGAATAGTCACCACAAAATGCAGCGCGGTTGAGAAAAAGAATTGAAACCCATAAAGAATCGTATTTCAACATAAACTCAATGTACTTACCAAATTTCAACCCTCTAACTCAATCTGCAGAAGCTGTGGAGTTTGGAAAATTTTCAACAACTATGAAAAAACCAGAAAATCTGGGTAAAAATGGCGGCGGTTGGAAAAATTCAACAAAATTTTGATAGTTTTTTTTCGATTTCTTAAAAAAAAATTCCATATAGGACTAACAATTAGAAAATACAAAACTCGAATATACTAACACCAACGTAGCTATATTAAGCAGAAAACTGACTGTAATTATGCGTGTCATTTTATTCAAGAGAACCATACCTTTAATAACAATTATAATATATTACAGTTAGAAATTAGTCTCCGCAAAACCAACTATGGGGAATACATTAATAAATATAAAAATTCCGGAAACCTAGTTAATGACCAGATTGAAGTAAACCCTTCTCTCCTTAATCTGTTCAATGTACCTACCAATGACTCTGAATGAATCGCTTATTGTTATTTAGTTTCTCTGTTATGTTAAATTTTTCGTATAAATATATGGTATTGTAATACCATTATTCAGTATGAGATGAAGTCAATGTTATGACGAAACGCGTTTACTCAATAGATTTTATTTCGACCTGTGAAAAGTTAGTTTTTTGTTCTTTTATAAAGTTATAAGATAATCTCTTTCGATTTCCAGAAAAATTGCCTATCATCGATTTCAAGGGCGAAGCGATCACCTTCAAGACGACCACGTCGGCCGTCCTGGACACGTTGGAACACTGCGCGGAGCTGGTGAGCCAGCGCGAGGAGGCGTGGCGCAGGCGGCTGGAACGGGAGACCGATCGCAGGCGGCGCGCCGAGAACCTGTCCAAGTCGTACTTCGAGCAGATACAGAAGACGCAGAAGGTGCCGTGCGGGCCGGATCTGGAGGTGAGTGCGAGCCGAGGAGAAGACGTTAAAACAGATTATTATTTTGTAAAATACCCCAGACTTGAGTAAATCTTCCTCTAATACTCCATTATCTCACTTTTAATGGTGTAAGAGACTATTTTAGTCACCACCATGGTGTTCTCCTTTTTGGTCTTCAATTAAAGATTATGGTGTTCGTGTACATAGTGTATCCCATATGATGTTTCACCCGAATTTTTCGTTTAATATGAAGTTTTGAAAATATACCAAAATCTGGTTGTGTTTTGATGTCAGAAGAACATCGATTTACATTATTACTTGTTTTGTAGTTGCCACTCCTTGGTAGATCTAGGTATAAACTTCAAAATTTCAAATGGCGCTACATAGCCACGACAGCTTGTTTAGTACAGACTCTGAATTCGAAAAATTAAAATCTTACGATTCGTTTTCAGGGAAAAAACCTTGAATCTTTCGAATTTGGATCACAAAGGTTGCTCATCTGCGCACCAAGTTGTACCTGGTGAATGTAGATCTCGTCTACAGAACACCTCCTTCCATTTGCAAGAACGAATCTCTGAAGTTAATTTCCGACATTATGTTTTAGTACCAATAGATTTGCTAAAACCACCGATTTCATATGTCCCCGGAGAAAAGTCATTTGGACTCGAATCAGGAGACCTAGCTGGCCATTATTGAGCTTATTTACCTGCAAATACTAAATTCGAAAATTTATGTTTTTCTAAAATTCAGTTTAGATTGCTGAAAATTTGTAGGTACTCAAATTCGGTTAATGTTAGGGAGTGGCTATTTTCTTGTTTCAAATGTTTTCTCTTAACTTCTCAATTTTGATGTAGAAATTTCACACGTTTCTACAGGATATTAAGCTTTGTGCATCTCTTCAACCCCTCCATATTAACTTAGGGGGTTTAGAATTTATGTTGAAAAGAACAAAAATGAGCGAAAATACGTCCTTAGTGCAGGAGAGTAGCTTGCGGGGGGACCAAGAGGGCCTGGCCCGCTCTGACGTTTCGGTCTCGAAACCGTAGACTTGTAGAAAAACTGTTCTTGCCAATAGCAAGAGCAAGATTGTGCCGAACAAATTGAGATACCTTTAATCATTAAGTAGCATTGCGCTGAAAATATTCAGTTCCCGAAATTATTCTATCACAGTCCGAGGAGTGAGTCGATCCGTATATTGTTGATAATAAATTACCAACAGTTTATAGATAACGCTCTTCGCCGAGGGTCCCCCAGGTGACCTAGTGGGCAACGTCCTCCGCTTCCTGTATCAGGAGCCCAGCGGCTTGCCCATGGCCAGAGGTCCGCTGCTCCGGAAGGGGGCATAAGCTGGTACCGCAAGGGACTAAAGTTTATAGTATAGTTTGTTCGATTACGGAGGAAAAAAGTGAAGTGAAAAGTTGTAGAAAAGAGAGGAAAAATTCACTCCTCTAGAATCTTTTCCTGTATTTATTATCTAATTTTCTCGGTTAGCGCTTCATCCATAGTCATAATGCACAAAGGTATATACATAGCAGTAGCAGGCCCCCCTCAAACAATTTCTGACTACGCCACTGCCTCAGTGACGGAGCTCTGCTGTTCGCGCGTTTTTAGGGTTCCGTACCCAGAGGATAAAAACGGGACTCAATAACTAAGACTTCTCTGTCTGAGAGCCGGTTTATCAATGTTAGGTAGAGTTATCCCTGAGGAAGTGACTAACTGTGAGGTAAATCACATAAAAGTGTTCATTGAGCTCAAGGTAACGGTTAACTTAGAGGCAAAGTGGTAGTTATATTATCTCCCACCCGAAAGTACGAGTTGATATATTTACCTCGGAGGTTAGATTTGGCGCACGCGTATAACTTGAAATTCAAAACCACTTTTAATTAAACTTCTCGGGTATATAACCTCAAAAGTAATAGTTCGTGAGATTGTGTTAACTAAAGAAATAGAGTATGTTTTGATGAAAAATGGAAGCATTTGATGATTTATATGACGACGATGAAGACTTGTTAGAATTTCTAGAATATGAACGGAGACCATACACTTTAAAGCCAAGAACAAATCCATTTTAAGAATTAGATGAGGTGGATTTTTTATAAGATTCAGGTTAATAAAGCACACTGTTCTGTTTTTGTTGGGCTTAATTGAAGAGCAAATTGAGAGCCTTACGGACAGGAATCATTCAGTGACCCCTATAAATAAACTATTACTAACATTAAGGTTTTATGCTACTGGGAGCTTTTTGATTACACTAGCAGGTTTTATGTGTGCATCAAAAAAGAGCTTTCTCATGAGAGGTAAAATTGGTAGAACGTGATTTTGCACTTTTCTCCATTATTCTCACAAAATATAAAATGATCAAAATCTCTCACTACTGGACTAACTAGCTTGGATTGGTTTGAAATTTTAAATGGTTAGGTTATATTATTTCCCCTCCAACCTCCAACTTATTCTGATCACTTGTTGATTGGTTAAACTATCATACCTACTATCATTTTCGACCAATCATAATTAAGTACCAACCGGCATCGTTGTCAACAGCTGTCTGGGATATTATATCCTAGAGGTAACTACCTCGCAGATAAATTGACGATGATAAACGATCAAAGCGTTGCCACCAACTTTGCCCCGAAGGTAGATTTATCCGCAGGGTAGGTACCTCCCAGATTTAACCCTGCATTGATAAACCGGCCCTGAGTGGTAAATAGTATACCCCACTACTGTTAGAAGTTAGTTGATTGTCAGACATAGTCGAAGTAAGACATATTAAGTTGTACTGTTATATTGTTAGTTCGTTATTATTCTAAAGTAAAGAATAAAGAAATAACTACAAAGTGTTGTGTTGATTACTCTGGTTCACTATTAATTCTTATCACCGCTTGCACAAAACTCCATAGAAGAGTCTCGCCTGTCAACAGAGTTCACCTGCCATCGGGCAGTTTCTTCAGCTAAATGACGCTAGGAAAAAAAAGGAAACACACGTGTTTCATTCCTCCCTGAAGTATGTGTCAGGGAGGCGGGCAGCTTGAGTTTGAGATTAACTCCTTCAGCCAGATAAGATGATACACTTGTATGTACAAGTGCATTAAGGATAGGTGAGACGCGATATTTATGGAACATTTGGAAGTGTGGATAGGGTTCAGAGGATTAATACTGGCCTAGCATTCGCCACATAAGTTTGCAAGAAGTGACTTACATTACCATGAAGAAACCTCTGAAAAAAACTCATGGCAGACCAATCGGCCCCAGGGTTTGAACCCGAGACCTCCCAAATACTAGCCAGCGTACGTTAAGTACTCGACTAACTAGCTTGGTAAATGACGCTGGAATACCAGCGATATTTTATTTATACGCCGGTATCGATGTTGTGGATTTACCGTACGGCCAGCCGAATTTGATAATCTGCTTCCTGAATAACGCTCGCTTTATCAATTTATCGTCGATTAAAATGAAAGTATTGTTTTCCCTACGTTCGACGCGATTTTCGAAGGCGTTTTTTTGTTGTTGAGAGTGCATGGATTTTGTGTTTTTAATTACGTGTTAGTTTTGTTACTACGGACACTGTGACATTTGCCATGAGGGATGTTATAACTATAGATTTAAAAGTAAGAGTGTAAATGATAATAGAATAGACATTTACTCTTTGCTCATTATACACTTGTTTTTTTGTCCTAGCAATAATAGGACAATTGAGTTAGAAACCTTTTTTTCCTTCTACCCCTACAGAAAGTACCCACTTTCCTCCTTCATATCAGGGAGGAAAGTCGTATTTCCCTTCCTAGGGAAGAAAAGTACTTTTCCTCCCTCTCATTTTGAATATGATGCCGTGGCTGGCTAACAGTGACATTAAACATAAATTCGTTATTTGTGCTGTAGATAAAGTTTCAAAAAAGGTTCAATTTTGGGTAGAAGGAAAAATCATATGCATTACACGGGAGTAAAGTGCCTTTTCCTCTCTTGGATGTTTGTAACCTAGATTTTACGAGAGGAAAAGTGGCACTTTCCTCCCTAGTAATGCAAATAGCTATTTTTTTATGTCCCACCAAACACCTCCCCAGTGTTGAATTTCGGATATTGTATTGTATTTATTGTATTGTATTGTATTTATTATTACCAGTTTTTTATAATAAAAAAAATATACAAAATACATAGCTTAAAGACTAATATAAATAGTATATCCTCACAGAGGTAATCAAAGTTACCTGTGCGTGAGGCCGGTAATTAAAACTAAACTAAAAACTAATATAATTAACTCTAAGTAACTTAAAAAACTAGGCTTTGAATATTTTCTAAAAATCTTCTTTAGTTTGTATCACAGTCGTCACCTGATGCACAATTAAATATTATTACGTCTAATATATTCTTTTAGTTGCTTTTTTCTTTTAATTTTATTTTCAATATTTTTTAGTTCATTAGGTAATGCATTAAAGACTAGGATAGCTTTGATATAAGATCTTTTTTCACTCATTTTTAATGTTCTTTTTGGCAATTGTATAGATTTATTTCTAGTTGCACTTGTTGATTTTGAACATAATTCTGATAAAGTTACATAATGATATAGTAGAGATTCAAGTGAAAATTGTTGTTCTATTGTGCAAGGTTGATTTTCATATATGAAGTTTTTTTTGTTGATTATTTTTAAAATTCTATTCTGCCTTCTTTGCAGCAAAGAGATTTGCGTGGAATAAGCTCCACCCCAAGCTATTATACCATAGTTGAGCACACTATTAAATAAAGCGTAATAGACTATCATTAACGTCTTATGTTGCATTATTTTTGATAACTTAAAAAATATAAAAACCAAATATTTTGTTTTGTTTAATATATAGTTAACATGCAAATTCCAACTCAACCTATAGTCTACTATTAGACCCAGATATTTACAACTTTCAACTCTTAACTTCTTGATTACTTATTTTAACATGCAATCTTTCAGGTACACTATCACAATAATTTCCAAAAGTTACAAATACAGTTTTATCAATATTCAACGACAATTTATTTAAAGCAAGCCAATCTGATATTTCTTGTAGTTGAAAGTTCATTTTTTCCAATCTGATTCCTCAGTTATGACTGCTGTATCATCAGCATATGAGACAATCTGGCCCTCAGGCGTATTCATGAGCAGATCATTAACATAGAGTATGAATAAGAGTGGTCCCAGGATTGTTCCCTGGGGAATACCCACATTCACCTCCTCAAAGTCACTGTAATTTCCATTTATTCTAACCTTCTGCAGCCTTCCTCTCAAGTAACTAGAAATCAAAGTATAAGCATTTCCTCTGATATATTGTTTATAATTAATTTCCACTTCTTTTGCCTTGAAAAATTTCAACACAACCACCATAGTCTCGCCACTCCTTTCCACAAAGTTAGAGAATGCCAAAATTTTACTGAATTCTACCATATTTCGACTTGTTTGACATGAGTCAAAAACAGACAACTATGTTTCATTGAATTTTTTGCGGATGTGGCCAACTTCGTTAACTAATTACGTGCTATTTAGTGCAATATCAGCAGTCAAGTCTGCTAGGTAATATCAGATGATAAGGGACACCAAAGAAACTTGCACTGACGTGTAGTATCAATAGTCCGGGAGCCAGTAACAGATTTACATGACCAAGTTCTTCTCAAGCGATAATAATTAGTGGAATGCATCAGAGTGTAGTATCATAAAGCTTAGTGAACGTCAGCTACGGTTCTATGGGTGGAATGAGCGGTGGTAGCCTCCCACGCATGAAGAAAAAAGTATTTATTCAATCATTTCCTCCCTAAATGCCCTATTGTGTTTTCGTAATCCCATACTGTTATTTTGATTTAACGGTATTCAGATGACAATTGAAAAGTCAGTGTTAACGGCCGCCGGCCGTTATAATTTTTTAACGGCCGGCGGCCGTTAAGAAATCACTTGTTCAAATATTTATTTCAAAACATCATTCTGCTTACAATAACAACATTGAAATCTTGGTCCACATCGAGTTGGGAGAATAAACCTCTGATTTTCATTTCGCATAGGCTAATAATACATCTTCATTAACCACCTTTACATTCTTGCTTTTACGCCACATTTCAAAATTTTCATATTTTTTTTGATATCGCTCTTGAGTTATTTTCGGCAGTTAATCAACACTCGCTGCACTGCACATGATTCTCCCAATATTTCTAAAGGAATTTGATTTTGTTCCTCAATTTCATCCAAGGTCGTCGTTAAAGCGAACTTGAGAACACAAAAAACTGACGTTGTTTATAAAACTGTCAAACTGTTCCATGACAACAGAGTGCACGACGTTGGGATTTTTCTTTAGAATTGCGAGGTACGGGGTTTTTTCTTTCTTCGGAATCAAAATATAATCTTTCAACGGGATTACGAAAAATTTCGTCAATTTCATCCATGGTCGTCGTTAAAGCTATGGAGGAGGACCATCTCTGTGTATAAAAAAGTGTCCGTCAAAAATCGTCAAATTGGTGGCGCCACAATTGCAAGTGGGTACATTTCAAATGACGCGCTGTTGTCATATTGAAGTCGTTTTTACATTTATTTACCTCATTAACAAATTCTTGTAGAAGACTAATAAATTATAAGAAGTGTTTAAATTGCGCTTCAGTTTCAGTTTTAAGAGTGCCATATTTGTTTTTAATACATGTAGGCAACGCATGACTCACGACTTCATCGTGACACAATTTTGCTAACGCAATGTGTTGAAACACTAGGTTGTGTTAGTGTCATTGTTTCAACACCCAATATTTCACTGTGTTACCCAGGCCTATTCCCGACACTTAAAAACCAACAGATTCATCGTACTCTGTAGATTTAGGTTCAATGTTATGCGCATCTTTTATGGCGATTTGAATATCACGATGAGTCGATTACAATTTTACACATTTTAAACAGAAGAGCGGCATTTTTGGACTAGTATGTATCTTGAAAAAATTTTGGAAGACGAACTGAGTTCTATGGAAAGAAAATACAGTGACTCAAAAATAAACTAATTCAATAAACTAATAAATAAGATAATAAAAGCACCCATTCAAAAATAAACTACATAACCTAGCTTTCAAACTTCAAAATCCCAATTACAAAAGTTGGCAACAGCGCGGTATGGTATCCCTTCCTATTTCATGCTCTCTTGCTATTCTGGCGCCACTCTGGAGGGTTTTGGAACTGCAATTTGCAGTTTACCACTGGACACTTTTGCGACTGTTTTCCAATATGAGATGGTCCTCCTTACCTCTACCCTCCATAGTTAAAGCGAACTTGAGAACACAAAAAACTGACGTTGTTCATAAAACTGTCAAACTGTTCCATGACAACAGAGTGCACGACGTTGGGATTTTTCTTTAGAATTGCGAGGTACGGGGTTTTTCTTTCTTCGGAATCAAAATATAATCTTTCAACGGGATTACGAAAAATTTTTAACGACACACGGCCGATACGCAAATAACGGATTCGGTTAGTTATAATCCTCGGCTGCGCCTCGGATTACAATATCCAACCTAATCCGTTATTTGCTACATATCGGCCTTGTTACGTTAATAACTATATAGGGTTGGAATTTTGAGTAGAGTCCTGATGAATTTGGTACTTTTCGATTCAATTTTGTAGCCTAGTATTCTCAACCGATATACGCAATTTTGTTTTGTGCGCTCAGCTCTGTGTTCTGTGTTTTCCTCACTCTATTCGTTCTCTGACGTTTCGTTTAGACATTTTAGTATAAATCAACAAATTATATAACTTTCATTCTAATTTCGCCGCTTATCCCCCCACGAAACCGCAGCTGACGTTCACGAACCTTTATAATACTGTTCCCTTATGCGACAGGAAATAATTGACCATATTTTTACCTGGCTCCCGGACTAAAAATAGTTTCTTGATCATATGATTTAAGTATTTGTCTTTAAAAAGACTTAACTCGTAATTAATCGATGGCTTCTATGGAAGTGAAAAAAATGTGCAGTTATTTCGAATTATTTCATTTTAAACGTGAATTTGGGTTATTAGATTGATGGTTTTTTATTAATTAGGTGATAATGAAGGTGGTGTTGGTTTGTTTTCTTCATCTGTGAGTTTTTTATGAATTATTTTGCCCTTGTACTCCTTTTATGTTAAACAGGTCTTGTATATTATGCTTATATTTTTGATATATAAATGAGAGTACGAAGGATTCAGAATAGTTGTATCCGAGTGATATATGGTCTCAAGAGAAGAGATCACGTGTCTCACAAACTCGCTGAATCGAGGTGGCTGAATATGAAAAATAGGAGGCGTTTACATGTGTCATGTTTTACATTCAAACTTTTAACTGAAAAAAAGCCGGTGCACCTCCATAGGAAAATTAGATTCAGATCTGATATTCACAATTTAAATATAAGATTTAAGAACAGACTTGCCATTCCTCGTTTCAACACTTCTCTTTTTAAGCGTTCCTTCTCATACATTTCAGTAGCTACAATGAATAGTATACCAGAGAACTTTTTTGTTGTAAATTCGTTTCTTTTAAGAAAAGAATGAAACAGTTACTTTTAGACCAGCAGTAGCAATTGCCAATCAAATGATGAAAAACATACTAGTCGACCATGGTCAATTTCATATATTACATAAAGTGAACAAGGAAAATTCTTTAATAATTTAAAAAATTATCAAACAACTTTCCAAGGAAGCTGGTTATACGTATTCAGCAACGCAAAATCTGCATTCACAATCGAACGTTGAATTATAGAAATTGTCAAGTCACCCCGACTCAAAATCTGCATACAGCTGTTTCGATTTTATTAGATCTCATCAGTGCAGCTCATTTGACTCGGAGTGAATTAACAAATCTCTAATTGTTCCCCAATACAAATCGTGGTCAGTAACACTGGTCGGATAACAATCCAGAGCGCCATCCCACCAAAGATATTGGGAAACAACAATTCACCGCTTAGACTGAAAATGCAGAAATTCGTCGCTCGAACACGTACCTCCTGATATGAAGATATCTACTCTACAACAGTGGTGTATATGATTCCAAGGCACACTAAAATAGTGATTTAATCTTTGGTGGGATGGCGCTCTGGATTGTTATCCGACCAGTGGTACTGACCACGATTTGTATTGGGGAACAATTAGAGATTTGTTAATTCACTCCGAGTCAAATAAGCAGCACTGATGAGATCTAATAAAATCGAAACAGCTGTATGCAGATTTTGAGTCGGGGTGACTTGACAATTTCTATAATTCACCGTTCGATTGTGAATGCAGATTTTGCGTTGCTGAATACGTATAACCAGCTTCCTTGGAAAGTTGTTTGATAATTTTTTAAATTATTAAAGAATTTTCCTTGTTCACTTTAAGTAGCAATTGCCTATATTCTGTATTTTTACATTATTAACTATTATATCAGCATCCGGTTCTTTGTGACTAGTATGTTTTGTATCTTTCCTTCATTCTGTATGGTTCTGGAGTTTTTTTTGCTGTTTTTTTTTTAGTTTTGTTTTTTTCTCTCATTGTTACCCCGAGGCGAAGCTAAAGGGGTTATAGTCTCACGGCAAAAAGTTGGTAACTGGCCCGATTTTGAAAATTCCAACGGATATCAATAAAACACATATGATTTCATTAGGGAATTCGAATTACCACTGTTCCCAACGAAGAATAAAAAAATATAGCGTTTTTACCCCGAGGTGAAGCTAAATTCTCACTACAAAAAGTTGGGATCTGGTCCGATTTTAAAAATTCCAACGGATATCGATAAAATACATATGATTTCATCAGAGAAGTTTTGTTCCCAATTTTTTCCCAACGAAGAATAAAAAATTATAGCGCTTTTTAGATAGGCATTACGACATGCGCATGCGCCAAGGTCGATATGTACGAAGTCCTTCAAAACATGCGTCGAAGTGCTCTGTGTGCCACGGTAACCAAGCGACGTTGATAGCTTCAGCTGATTCTGCGTCTGTGTCTGCTTCCCATCTTATCAATTCGATTCATAATTTGCAGCAAAATGAGCCGGAATAGGATATTCAAATTCGACAGTCAATCAATGAATTTTTTTGCTAAATTTTCACGGATTTTATTCGTAATATCGACTTATTAATACATTTATTGCAATTTTCCTTAATTTCATTCGTAAAATCGACTTTCATTGTTATTTAATTTATATAATAGGTACATTCAAAAAATATTGACGACATGCACATGCGCCGAGGGGTTTTATCATTCCTAGTGCTACGCAGTAGGGTGTCCTTAATTTTTTGTTTTGGTTTTCTTCAATTGGTGGTTCTATAGCAAAATCAAGTATGCTTCTCGGTATGATTAATCAGCAATGCTCTATCCCACCTTTAGGTGCCTAAGATTACAGATGACACGTTATAGTGATATTGATAAGTTTTTATTATATATGTATATCCAATATTTGTAACTATGTTTATCGCAGTCTGTATGAAAGGTTATCAATAAGGTCTATTATTATTATTCTATCTCTGTTGTTCACGGTTTTAGTCAATTTTTTATACAACATTATATAATATATATATATATATATATATATATATATATATATATATATATATATATATATATATATATATATATATTTGATTGAGTTCTTGCTTGTTGTGAATTTTCAGTTATTTATCGTTTTTTATCAATAACAAGGGATTGAGAGGTATAAATGGACGTTATTCAATAACTGTTGAAGTTTTGTTACGAAATATGTGAGTGTATAAAAACATTCTTGTGACATTTCTATGAACTCTCAGAAATCTAAATGTCAGAAATGGTAATTTATAACTGAAAATCGGACAGGAAATTAAGTTGCACAATTCGGCAGGGAATCGTTCACAACGTAATTTCCTGCGCGGTTCAATCGTAAATTAGACCTCTATAAAATTCTTTATAGTGTACGTCTGTGGTCAACAGAGACAGCTTCGTCGCGCTCTCGAGATATTTCGACGTGAAACACGTGACACTTACGTTGTGTGTTTTTTTTTCAGGAGGGTCCCCACAGCGTCCTCGCCGACGACGAGTTCTACGATGCCGTCGAGTCCAGCCTGGACAAGATGGAGGAGGAAAGGGAGCTGAGGGAGAAACTGATGAACGGCACCATGGTTCCGGCCACGCCGGAACCACTTTCGCCGGCCTGTTCGCACAGGCTGTGGCCCGAGGTGAGTTCTCTTCTATTGGGTGAATTTTAGGTAATTAAAAGCGTATAAAATGTTACGAATAGTCTTCACAATTCGTGTTCAATCAAGAGCACCCATAGAGTAGTTATATGATTAAAATGACGTTAAGGCTACTTATAAATTATTGATACCGTTCATAGCCATCTTAACGGTGCGGTCAGTTTGGGGACATTTTGTTTTTGGAAGTTGTCACACCTGACAAGTGACGTATAGATCAATAATTTTCAATCAAAAGAATCCTTGCATGACATTCGGATTTTTAATCAAAGAAACCTTGCATGACATTCGGATTTTTAATCGTTCAAGTTACACACCCTTTACATAGTTAAACACATTTTGGTGTATTCGCATGCCCTTGACATTCCTGACCAATTGACTCGCCCTTCAGTCCAGTACTCTCACACACGATCTCTCTTACTATCTCGTTTAATTTATGGGAGTAATTTGACCAAAATGAGCAATTTTCAATTGTCTGTTTGACTAAGATGGCGCCACATTAGATGGGCATAACTCGGCTGATTTGTAGGACAACATATGAGGAATTTGTACGGCCAAGTTCCAAGTGTTTGCGTCGTGAATGTCAAAATGCTCAGAATTTTACCCATAAAAAATAAGTTTTTGTGTCCTGGTGCAGACTCAAGTAACCTACCGGTCAAGTGCATCAATTTCTGTCCATCTAAAGCCATGCCCGATCTAGGACACCAAAACCTCCATGATAAAGTGTCATTATTCTGGTAAAATATATTTCCACGAATATTTCTATACTTATAAGAAAAAATATTAACATATTGAATTTATTTATATCCGACACCGAACATGGCGCCATCATTGAAGGCATCGCCTTCGTATGCTTACATTACATTTGATCCCTTTTAGGCCTAGCTTTCATCTGCCCCAAGTATCTAGAGTGTAGCGTGCGATAAGGAACTTCGTTCCAAATAGAGTAAGATCCCGGAGCCGCTAGACGTTACTTATTTTCTCAGTAATAATATTTGTGGGATGAAGAGGTGCTCGTATGTACTTTCAGTGTATGGTTACCTGCTACCTTGTGCCGACGGCCAATTTCCGGTACCAGGTACTGAAGATGGAAAAAACTCAGCTCACTTTTCTTATTTTCTCAGTCTTGATTTTTATATATGATACTCAGGGAACTATTTCAATGCCTTGTGCAAGAGGTCAGACCGATCTTATGGGCCAGACATCCTGCCAGACACAAATTAAGTGTTCCTTGAGTATTAGCGCAATGTCATAATTCGCCTATTTAAGCGAGATAGTGATGATCTATGCGTATACTCAAACATAAAGCATGCTCAACTCACTTTTCTTATTTTCTCAGTCTTGATTTTTATATAAGATACTCTGGGAACTATTTCTATAGCTTAAGCAAGCATCCAGACCGATTGTATGGGCCAAACATCCCGTCCGACAGAAATAAAGTGTCCCTATGAGTATGACAGTATGAGCGAAATGTCATGACAGTAACGTCTATTAAGCTGGAAGAGCAAAGTCAGCAGAATCGTAAATCGATACATGGAACATTAAAGGCTCATTAAAGGCTAATTAAATGCCCGTAGAAAAAAATTTTAGGCTCTGCGAATTTTCGCGAAAATGACTGTTCTGCTGGCTTTAACTTAAGCCAGCGTTTTAGTCACTTTTTAGCTCGTGTTCTGCTGGCTTAAATTAAAGCCATCAGAACAGTCATTTTCGCGAAAATTCGCAGAGCCCAAAATTTCCACTTCCAACATTCAAGTAGCCTGGAATGTTGGCACCACGACTGCACATTCGGAACACTTATTTTCACCGAATTGAACGTTTTTCCAGCATGCTCGATCGACCGCGCTCACGGGCGGTGACTTTTCGCATTTTCGCAAAAAAAGCGCTTGAGCCTGAAGTTCGCATCTGGTGTATTCGCAGAGCCTTCAATGAGCCTTAAATGTCTGGGCAATTTAAATTGCTATTTCATCGTTTTAGTCACTCTGTAGCTCGTGTTCTGCTGGCTTAAGTTAAAGCCAGCAGAACAGTCATTTTCGCGAAAATTCGCAGAGCCTAAAATTTTTTGTCCGGGCATTTAATTAGCCTTTAATGAGCCTTTAATGTTCCATGTATCGATTTACGATTCTGCTGACTTTGCTCTTCCAGCTTAATAGACGTATGACAGTAAGTATAGAAGGGAGATCGACGAACTTAGATAATCTCTATCGCGCTTAAACGGGCGGGATCACGATATTGCGCTAATACTAATAGAGACACTTAATTTGTGTCTGGCAGGATGTTTGGCCCATACGATCGGTCTGCCTGCTTGCATATGGTATTGAAATAGTTCCCTGAGTATCGTAATATATAAAAATTAAGACTGAGAAAATAAGAAAAGTGAGTTGAGTTTTTGTTCCATCTTTACCACCTGGTACCTGGAAATTGGCTTTCGGCCCAAGGTAGCAGGTATGCATACATTGAAAGTAAATACGAACACTAATTCATCCTACACATATGATTGCTGAGGAAATAAGTAACGTCTGGCGGCCCTGGGATGTTGAACTAAAATAAGGACAACTGAGAGCGGATACGTGTTCGACCCTACTAACGTTTATAAAAATTTACTGAACTTGCAGCACATGAAACCTGACTATTTTATAAAATGATCGTCAGAAACGTATTCGATAACGAACCACTCCAACGTTTTTTTTTTTTTTTGTTTTTTCGCAGATCGAGAACACTGTGATGGAACAGGTAGCCATGGCCAAGTTGGGGGTGGGAGAATGCGGCGCCGGTTGGCAGTTGTTCGCCGAAGACGGCGAGATGAAGATGTACAGGCGGGAGGAGGAGATGAACGGCCTCGTGGTGGACCCGCTGAAGGCGGTTCACGTGGTGAGGGGCATCACGGGATACGAACTGTGCCACTATTTTTTCAGTCCTCAATACAGATACGAATGGGAGAGTGAGTATCAAGACCAATTTAAATTTCTGTTCGTAAATTATTTATATATATATATATATATATATATATATATATATATATATATATATATATATATATATATATATATATATACCGTACCTGTAGAGGCTACTTTGCGCCTTCGATGAATAAAGATATTGGTGGACCTAGACTCCAAACTAGCTAATAGACAACCACCTGCTCTTATGTGTATGGAGTTTTGACTATATACCATCGTTTCTGAGTAGAAACACAAATCTCCCTATATTAATCAAGAGCTGGCAGTGCACGTGACAAGAGCTCAGAAACTCGCGGCTATTTGCACGTGTAAAAATGTTGGCGCGACATACGTTCCATTATTTTCAAAATAAAAGTTACCAGAAATCTCGTGTACTATCAAGTTCTTCAATTTCGAATATGATGTGATGCATTATCACTTCCACAGTGTTCCCACTTTGCCCAAGAAGCACTTTAGTTATGATTTTAAATGTATTTACAACAGCTGTCTAAAGTAGCCTCCCCCTATGAGGAGACTTGGCTCCAATTTGAAAAATAAAATGATTAATCATCTGAAACCGCAAATAAGCATTAAAAATATGTTCATTAAACCTTTTCTCGATACTAGAGCTATTACCAAAATATCCCCTTATCAATAGATGGAAGCTCTCACGCGTTTCATATATTTGGTGTAAAAATCGGTGCAAAGTAGCCCCAAGTTACGGTATACATATATATATATATATATATATATATATATATATATATATATATATATATATATATATATATATATATATATATATATATATATATATATATATTGATCGAAAGCTACCTCCATGAAAGACAAATACGTGTTTCGGTTTATGCTGTGAGGTCGGACACGTCTACTGCAAATGCCGGTGTACTATGTTGTCACCAACGCTCTTTATATTCTCCTGAATTTGACTGAAAACTGAATTTTGAGCTTCGCTGACGACAGTGCCTTAATATCGTCCACCACCAACAGGGGGCAGACTTGTCGGTGCATCTGCGGCTGGCCATCAACGTGTTGCGCAAGTTGCTTCCATAAATAGCGATCTAAAGGAGGTCATTTCTAGCTCGTTCTCTCTCTCTCTCTTCGTGGCACTACGGTCCCATTTGGACCTGGGCCTCCCGTATTTTCTGCCTCCAGACGTCTCGCTGCCTTGCTGTTGTTCTCCAATTGCGAACTTTCAATATTTGTATGGCGTCCTCTTCAATGTTGTTCATCCATCTCTGTCTTGGTCGTCCTCTTCCTCTTGTACCCTCCATCAGCCCATTAAATACTTTCTTTGGGATTCGATCCTCACCCATTCTCTCCGGGTGTCCTGCCCACTTCAATCTTTGTAGATTTATAAATTCAACAATATCTGGTTGTTTATATTTCTGCTTCAATTCGAAGTTGTATCGGATTCTCCATTCCCTATTACCGGTCCATATATTTTCTTTAGGATTCTTCGTTCTCATTTTGTTAATGAGTTAATGTCTGAGTACTTAGTGATTGTCCATGTCTCACTTCCGTGTGCCACCACTGGTCTTATCATGGTTTTGTAGATTGCTCATTTCTAGCTCAGGATCTGATTATTTGGTTGCTGATTTACAAGGCTCAAGTTCGTGCAGCATTGGAATGCTGCTCTGATGCTTGGAGCTTCTGCATTCTCATATTCCGGACCTTTATACTACATGATAGTTTTTTTGGGTAGAGATTACTATGTTTGTTATTATTTCAGCCACTCTAGAGCACATGGTAGTGGTCGAGTCGATATCGGAGGACACGATCCTCTTCCTGCAAACGCACAAACGCATCTGGCCGGCGAGCCAGCGCGACGCAGTGTTTTGGTCGCACATGCGCAGGCTGCCCGACGACCAGGACACGGAGGGACCAGATCTCTGGACCGTGGTCAACAAGTCCACGGAACTACCCAAGTATCCGGTAAGACGTCATCTTATCTAACGTAACTGTTTTACTATCAAATCAAAATAGGCTTTATTGTCTTCAAAATTGTACAATTTATCGACAAAGCGTAAAACTGAATAATGTGAAATATAAAAACAAAAACGCATCGAGCGAAAAAATCTGAGAACTAAACAATGTAAAACATAGAAATAAAAACGCATCAAACCACATTTTCATACAAAATATATACAAATTTTATATTATCAACAATAGAACCGCGAGTAAGAGTCAATTTTTTTTTAATGATTATTACTAAAGAAGTTCTCCTCTTTCAATTATAGGAATAGTCGTGATTATATAACTCATGTATGAATAAGCCAATAGAATCCGTGAATTTTGCATAACGACGTAGTATAGATAAGTGAATATACCCTTGACGACGTGATATAACCGTTTTGGTGTTCGCCTCGTGTCAAAATGTATATATATTTTCATATTCACGGTGTTTTGACGTTTGTCAAAAAAAATTAATATTTTTTATTCGTTATATAATCGTAACGAATACCACTCGAGCAATCGAAAATAATCGATTACACTGACCTCGTCACTCGGCGTATTTTTTTAAAACACCACTCTAGCTGCGCTCTCGTGGTGTTTCGTAAAATACGTCTCGTGACTCGGTAGTATAATCGATTATTTTCGATGCTCTTGTGATATTATTACCGAGAATTCTATATTGAAGTTAGAATTTGTTATTTATTATAGATTACGATTGATCACAATTTTACAAATAATCTTCTACATATTCTTATAATAGAATTCAGGGATCAGAATGAATAATTGAAGTAAACAAATTTTTTAATATACCGGGTGTCACAGTATACCTGTTCCAATGGATTATCTCAGCCATTTCGAAAGATAAAAATTTTAAAATTTCATGATCTCCAATTCGTTCAAGGAACCTTCAACTGAGAAAAACAAAAATTAAAAGTCACTTCCGGTTAAACCGGAAGTGACTTACTTTTTGATTTTTTTATTTTTATTTCTACTCAAAATTATCTTTCCAACGATGTATCACACTTCGTATTTCATATTTGATTTGATGGAGAAAGCGTAAATTGAAATTTCAAATTGAAAGAATTGCAGTATGCTACGATATTTTGTGTATCATAACATTTCGAACATATACTTTAGTCATTATATTCTTGTGCCACCTTTCTTTGTTATTTTTTGTTTCTTTGACTATTCATTCTTTGTTTGACGTTCAGTAAAATACATAGTTGATTTCAATTTGAGAAAGGTTTTTTTATTGATGACGATTATAAGTGAGAAACATTTCCTTTTCTACGTTCATGCAATATACAAATCTTTATTTGGTGAAAAACTGCTTCTTTATTGCACTGACTGCAATAAAGACTTTATTGAACTCATCTATAAGGCTGGCTTCGGACTAGGCGGAACGCGGAAATGTCAAATCTGAATTTTAGACCAATCGAAACGTTCGTAACGATTCCCAATGTCATTCCGCGTTAAATTTTTGAAATTTAGTCAACTTTTGAAGGCGGAATTTGACATTTCCGCGTTCCGCCTAGTCTGAAGCCAGCCTCATCATTTTACTATAGGCGTCCGAAATTAAGATCGTAACGCCGGAACGGCTAATATCGGTACTAGAGCATGGGAGATTAGCTATTTGTTTACATTGGTTGTAATGGTATTTACGTTCATTTCGTTTTGAGTTTTCGAACGTTTATCGTCGTAATTTGTGTTTTTTTTGGACTTTGTAATTTCCTGTGATATATTGTGTTTGGATTGAGGACAATTTCATCTCTGTTCAACAGTAGATAACCTATCTACATCAAGTTGAAATTTACACTGAGTTTCTATCATTGAACATGAAAATCAATAATAAAATAAAATACAGGACGAATAAATTAATTGGTTGAAGGAACTATGTATACCTCATGAAAAGGCTGTATGATAGAACACCTATTTATTTAAAAAATAAAAAAACTTTCAAAAGTTTCAATAAAACATCTCTGACATGTCTACTTTCATTACGAACTGAAGAATTTTTGAGTATAATGGACAAAACTAAGTACCTACTTACCAGCAAAACTGAAAGAAACAACATGAAATAAAAGAAGAATTAATATGAATACTCTGCTTGAACGTAATGAGTTATTATATTTTTTGAATTTTCCTGACGTATAACAGCTATCCTAAAAGTACGGTGGACTTCTGAGAGTCTGGTTTTTCTGATAGAATCTCTGTTTTCCTGATTATATAATTGAATATTTTAGTTTTTACCTAGCTATAGAGTCAAGATTTATTTCATATTTTTGATGTTATGATAAACTGTTATTTTGGTTGTGCAAATAAACATCATTTGTTATTATTATTTTAATAGTATCTCTGGTTGTTACATGAAAGAAAATACAATTATCTAGAATCTCTGGATGATGGCCCAGGTTCAGATTCCGATAAAAGTGGAAGATTTTTCGTTGGAATAGTATTGGACTTCAAAAACTCTACGTTTTCGGTTATCTGAAAATTGCACATCACTAGTTGGTATAATTCTATATGGAAAAATCCACAAACTTACTGCAGGGAAAATAATTATTCTCAGTAAACTGTAAAGAACAACTCTCTTATGTTCAGACTTTTTTTTCAATCTTCAAGTTATGAATCCACACCTTTCTTCTGTCCATAATTTCCTTGTTTCCCAACTTTGTTTGGAATGCAACTTTGAATTGTCCAGCTTTCGGAAAGGTATGTAAGCTATATTCGGTTTTTTTTTGCCCAATATGAACAATAGAATACACAACAATAGTGATTCATCTCTTCTGAACGTTTGTAAACGATCCAAAATACAATTAAAACTCAACAACTTCTCATATAAAATACACGTAAACAGATGTAAACAAAGCAATCTATCTCCCATGCTCCAGTAATATTCGACACGGGTAGGGGGCGTATCGCTTATTATGTTTTCCGTATAGCGTTCTGTCATCATGACAGACATAAACTTTCAAATCGACGCCAAGTTTAGCCCATTTTCTGTGAGATTGTATTACGTTTTAAATAGTTGCATGTTTCATATAATTGTCAATCATATTCATTACATACTTAATGGACTATGAAATTACTAGAAAATGCAATTTGTTAAAAATAAAATTAGTTCCTTCGAATATCAACCTTATTATACAAAATGTTTTTTTTTATTACTTTTAACAGATAGATTTAAACAAACAATGTCTTCCTTTCAGTTTAGTGCCACCTAAATGAAACATTTTTTGGTATTTGCATGAACGTAAATATGCAACTCCTAATAAAAATAAGTTATAATTGTTCATAAAATATCAATTATTATTGAAGTCAAAATCAAGATAACACAAAATATCGTAGCCTACTGCAATTCTTTCAATTTGAAATTTCAATTTACGTTTTCTCCATCAAGTCGAATATGAAACACAAAGTGTGATACATCGTTGGAAAGATAATTTTGAGTAGAAATAAAAAATTGCAAAAAATATACAGGGTGCTATTTGAAATCAAAAAGTAAGAGTCACTTACTTGACTTTTAATTTTTGTTTTTCTCAGTTGAAGGTTAGGTTAGGTTAGATCATGAAATTTTCATCTTTCGAAATAATAATAATAATAATAATAGGTCTTTATTTCAATATCAGGCTATCATGTAATATAACACTTATTAACACAGTTGAAATGAAATAGTGTCACAGCCTGGGATTAAATCACTCCACTCAAATAATCTTCAACGGAGTAGGGTTCCATTCTTAATAGTAGGTCAAACACCCCTTTTTTGAATTTATGCAAATCCGTCTCCTTGCGTAACCATAATGGTAATTTGTTAAAGTACTTGATGGATCTGTACGAAGTGCTCTTTTCTGTGTTAGCCAGATGATGCTTAGGATATAAAAGCGAATCACCTCTAGTACTGTATGTGGACGCGCCAAGCTCAATACCGTAATTATTCTTGAACAAGAACAGTAAACATTCTTGAACGTGAATAGCGGGGATTGTAAGAAGCCTGCTGGATCGGAATATGCCCCTACATGAGTCCCCTGGCTTCCTCCGTGTCATAATTCTCAACACTCGTTTTTGAATTTTCATAATATCATATAGTGCAGACGAGCAACCGTAGAAGATAATACCATAACTTACACTTGATCCTAAGCCACCCTGGTAAACCATCTCTAGAGAATCTATCTCAAGATATTACGCCAACACGCTTATAGAATAACATACTGAGCTCAGTTTTTTACATGTTTCTGCAATGTGAGTTTTCCAACTTAGGGTTTCGTCGAGGTGTATACCAAGGAACTTACTGGAATTTGATGTTTTGATTGAGTAAGACTCACCAATTTTTATTTCAGCAGGAGTTTCGATACCAGAGTGATTCGTTTGGAATAGTACTATGCTGGTTTTATCAGCGATTAGAACTGACCTATTGCTAGAAAACCAGGTGGATGCTTTCTGCATTATGGGGCATATAATGTTCATTACCTCTGGGTATGTATCAGCTCTTACCAGAATATTTGTATCGTCGGCATAATTGGACATATCTGCTCCTTGTGTGTCCTCAAGGATAGACCCCAGATCATTGGCGAAGATGATGAATAAAACAGGCCCGAGAACACTGCCCTGAGGAATTCCAAACAGAAATGACTGAGATAATCCATTGGAACAGGTATACTGGGACACCCGGTATACCTAACAGAATAATTTTATCTACAAAAATATTAAAATGCTTTTTAATTATGCATGCTAATACATATATTTTGTATAGTTGTAACAGCATAGTTATTCATTTTCCAAGTGTATATTTTCTTGTTAATATTGTTATCAGAAAATATGTTACATTGGCCATGGTATTAAAGAGAATATTGTTTTGTTCTTTTGAATAAACTTTTTTCTCATGAAAATATCACTGTTTTAATTAGTTTCCATTTGCTCCTAAAGTATTATTTTTTTTCATTTAATTAATACATCAATAATTTATATCATATATATATATATATATATATATATATATATATATATATATATATATATATATATATATATATTTATATATATATATATATATATATATATATATATATATATATATCAAATTAGGTTAACGGGTTAAAACGGATGAATTAAAGGCTGGTAAAAGTGTACTCTTATATTCTTTGTCAACGTTTCGGCTTCTAATTTAAGCCTTCATGCAGGAACTCTACAATAATAAGTCAACAATTAGCAACACACGAGCGGTCTCAAAAACAAGCAAGACTCACCGAATGTTTGAGGTTACAAAATAAGCTAACATCTCAAAAACAGAAAAAACACAAAACTGATGTGACAAACCATAACATTATTAAACTAATACTACATTATATGAATTTATTTAAATTAAGTCAACCATTGATTTCTTCGAAAACAATTATACGAATATTCAACAAACACAACATCGTGGTACCAAGAGAATGAAGCAATCACAGAATGCTCAAACAACAAGTTGACAACCTAAGTTATAAAATTAAAATGAAATAAAGTGACACAAATGTTCTTCTTCTTCTTATCCTGACCTTAATAATCAATCCACAGAACTTTCATTGCAATTCGTGACGTCATATGCTATTAAAAAGGAATAAATACTACTAATGTTATCTATATCTTTCCTCGAATTCATTGAATCCGGGCAACGTTTTATATGATACATCTCCAAAAATGATCTCTTATCTAAATTACTCTCAAATTCTAAAATTTTTGCAGATCCATAGTCCATGTTATGGTTTGTAACTCTGCAATGTTCAGCCAGTGCACACACCTTCTTTGGGTTTCTTATATCACTTTTATGTTGGCTAATTCTCTTTTTTAATTGCTGAGACGTCTGACCAATATATGATAATTCAGACGTCTCAGCAATTAAAAAAGAGAATTAGCCAACATAAAAGTGATATAAGAAACCCAAAGAAGGTGTGTGCACTGGCTGAACATTGCAGAGTTACAAACCATAACATGGACTATGGATCTGCAAAAATTTTAGAATTTGAGAGTAATTTAGATAAGAGATCATTTTTGGAGATGTATCATATAAAACGTTGCCCGGATTCAATGAATTCGAGGAAAGATATAGATAACATTAGTAGTATTTATTCCTTTTTAATAGCATATGACGTCACGAATTGCAATGAAAGTTCTGTGGATTGATTATTAAGGTCAGGATAAGAAGAAGAAGAACATTTGTGTCACTTTATTTCATTTTAATTTTATAACTTAGGTTGTCAACTTGTTGTTTGAGCACAGTGTTGCCAGTGCTAATACGTTCGTATCAGATCTAGTACTATTTTATGAAATCTGGTACGCTAGTACGCCGCCAGCAATTCTAATACGTTTTCAAATAAATTTTATTTTCCCAAAATTACAACAACAACAGACGAAAACTCGATACTCGTCGAACTTCGATGATAGCTGATAGCAAGCAACAATTATTTACCACTGACACTACAAGCATGTGTATGTGTGTACCATAGAAATCTTAATATATATCTGTAATTATATATAGTATATATCTATGGTGTGTACATATAACTGGTCAGGTGACAGTGGCGACACTGGACTGGGGGATTCCCACACTCGTTACATCGATACTATTTTCCCTTCCGTTTACCGTGTGTTTTATTATAACCGCATCTTGGATATTGAGTAAATATATTTTGTTGTTTCACTTACTCTTGAAAAGGGTAAAGGAGTTATATAAAACACTTCTCCGTAATTTTGCGGAGAAGTGTTTTATATAACTCCTTTACCCTTTTCAAGAGTAAAAAGATATATGTTGATAATGACTTGGAAACCATTTCACCGAACAATCCCAAACTATTCTTGAAAATTGATGTATATTATGGTGCTAAGACTGAACTGTTTATTTCAAAAGGAGATATTCCAGCACAAGATCTCCATAACTTTCGTTTACGCGCTCTAGATTTTTATATAGAACTATGTCAACAGATAAAAAACAGATTTGCTTTCGATGATCCAGTTCTAACATTTGTATCTAAGTTTAGCCCAGAAATAGCCTTATCGGGCGAAGTTGGTAGTATTGCTTGTGATAGCTCAAAATATTTTGGTTCCCTTGTGGATGACGTAGAAAGGTTAAACTTTGAATGGAGAATGGTAAGTAAAGTGGATGAACTGAAAAAATTTAAAGATTTAGGATTTGAAAAATTTTGGACTAATGTAATCCAACAAAAAAATTCATTGGATAAGTTCATGTTCCCGAATTTATCCAAATTTATTAAAGGCATTCTCTGTTTGCCACATTCCTCTGCAGCGGCCGAAAGAGTGTTTTCTCAGTTGAACCTAATGAAAACAAAAACAAGAAATCGACTAGATGTAGATACATGTGATTCTATTTTACATGCCAAAGAATTATTAGGGAATGAGACATGTTACACTTGGCAACCAAGTGATAGTGTATTGAAGCGCGAACCCCAATATCATCAGTGAACCAAAAATAACTTTTAGTCCATATTTTCGTTAAATAATTTATTTTTTGTGTTTTATGTGTTCTGTTAAAAATTATATAATGTTGGTAGTTGGACTTTAATTTTGAATCAATTTCCCTACACAACCTATTAAAAAAAAATAATAAAACACTAACACGTCATCTAGACCACATGATGATCTAGTACTCAGTTCATGAATCTAGTACGATTTTTAGTCACGATTCGATACGTTAAAAGTTTACTGTCTGGCAACACTGTTTGAGCATTCTGTGATTGCTTCATTCTCTTGGTACCACGATGTTGTGTTTGTTGAATATTCGTAATAATTGTTTTTCGAAGAAATCATGGTTGACTTAATTTAAATAAATTCATATAATGTAGTATAGTTTAATAATGTTATGGTTTGTCACATCAGTTTTGTGTTTTTTCTGTTTTTTGAGATGTTAGCTTATTTTGTAACCTCAAACATTCGGTGAGTCTTGCTTGTTTTGAGACCGCTCGTGTTGCTAATTGTTGACTTATTATTGTAGAGTCCTGATGAAGGCTTAAATTAGAAGCCGAAACGTTGACAAAGAATATAAGAGTACACTTTTACCAGCCTTTAATTCATCCGTTTAACCCGTTAACCTATTTGATGTATCACGACCGGAGTTATTCTTTCTGATGTCTATATATATATATATATATATATATATATATATATATATATATATATTTATATATATATATATATATATATATATATAATATATATATATATATATATATATATATATATATATATATATATATATATATATATATATATATATTTATATATATATATATATATATATATATAATATATATATATATATATATATATATTTATATTTATATATTATATATATATATATATATATATATGTATATATATGTATATATGTATATATATATATATATATATATATATATTATATATATATATATATATTATATATATATATATATATATATATATATATATAGTATATATATATATATTATATATATATATACTATATATATGTATATATATAGTTATATATATAATATATATATATATATATATATATATATATATATATATAGGGATGTTTTATGATCGCTGTGTAAGGGAATTCTTCAATGTCGTTTTTGGGGTGGTGGGATGTCAACATCCGGTTGGGGCCATGCCCCCCTAGTTGCGCCACTAGGTGTACCGATATTCGAAATATAATAGTGACTTTCACAACTTCAACTTTATTAATAAACATCATCTTTTAAGTTTGAAATTCGTTTGATTTTTCTCTCTAATCTCATTTTTTGTAGGCTAACGCCGGAAAATGCGTCAGAGTATACTTGACGGTATGCCTTCTGTGCCAGACTCTAGTGAATCCGCCCAAAAATGGAGGTCCTGTAACCAGGGACGATATAAGCTGTAAAATCACCTACTGTTCAGTTGGTAAGTTGCGTTTTATCCATCATGAAACAAAATGTAAAACTTTAACATCAACTACAGTTGCCATATATACTGATTTTTTTTGATATCCCTATGCAATATCCCTTTTTCAGGATTCTTATATTATTTATCATATATCGTTAACCTAGTTGACTAGCCAAGTGTCAAAACAGAGTTTTGATTTTGTAATTTTGGAACTGACGATTTCATTCTTTAAAATGTCTCCAGGGATTAGAAAAAAGAATATTTTTAGTCGATCGTTTTGTAAATGTAGCAAGCTCTGTAAGGTCATGAATTTTTGTATATTATTATTTTTCGGTTGTTCCAAAGAATAGAAATTTAGTAGAACTCGAAAACTTAAATTTGAATGTCTCAGATATCGATCTTTTTTGTTGTCAATTTAAATTATCGTCAATTATCTTTAAAATTATTACTTCGTGTCTTGGAAGTATTGAAGAAATCAATTGTTCATACATTATATAATGCAATCTAGGGACTTCTAAAATCCATCCAGACGTTTTAGTTTTTCAGTAATAACTATTTCTGAAATATCTGTTTGCATTTTTTTTTGTTCTTGTGTAGTTGAATTTAGTAACACGATTCTTTTTGTTCCTCTAGTGAATCCAGGTGGTTGGGCCCCCGCTTCAGTTTTAAGGGCCGTCTACAAGAGAGAGTACCCCAAATTTCTGAAACGTTTTACAGCGTATGTAATAAATCAAACAAAGGATAAACCAATTACATTTAACGATTAGATTGTAAGATGAAAAACTAAAGAGATTAAGGTTTTTACTTCATATATTTTATTTTTATTGTTTGATAATCTGTAATAAATATTTATGTTTACTCTGAATTTAATTTTTTTCCTAATGGTGTAGTAATGTTTGAAATGTTTTGAAGTTTTTGACTCAGTGATGAACAAACCTTTGAAACATGTGAAAAGGTACTTGTTGGTATAAGGATACCACAACATGGA
Organism: Cynegetis impunctata; assembly: GCA_030704885.1. NCBI lineage: Eukaryota > Metazoa > Arthropoda > Insecta > Coleoptera > Coccinellidae > Cynegetis > Cynegetis impunctata. Next base: position 602,003 of record JARQZK010004339.1, read on the forward strand.
CGTTTATTGATTCAAATTATTTTTTGATCGGAAACATCTTATTTGTTGTTATGTGGCATTTGGTGAGACTGATTTTGTGAAGCCGGTGGAAATGTGTAACAGGAAGTAGGTGTGCTATTCAATTTTCTATAAGTTTCTTAACTTCGTCCTAGAGGTGGTTCTCCTGCTGCAAAGTGTTTGCGAGGAAGGTAAATACCTACATGTTGTTTGAACAGAGAATCGGAAATAAAACAGCTGTAAACTATTCTTTTTGATAACCCGAGTCTTCAAAAACACCACGCCTTCCTGTTCAGCTTTTTCTCATACGTAGTAATATTAAACTTACGTTAATCATTACCCAATTCTATTTGTTACCTAGACTAGATGTAACCACATCGTTAGCGACTACTTATTGTAAGACTCGCTCAATACCTCAAAGTTCAACGACATATTAAAGTTTGCGTTTATCAACAAAAAAGTGCAGCATATTGAATATGAAGATTATTTTGAATCAAAATTTCAATCAATTGATGATAATAGTTTATGAAAAACAAGTAACTAATGAGTTGAGAAAGAATTGTATACAGTGTAATCCTGAGTTTCCTTATTGGTTATTCACTTATATGTTGTGAAATTTTGTGGTGGACTCTGATTCTACATTTTTTCAAAGGTAAGTATAATTCACGACGGCAGAATCAAATCTTCATGTCTTTTTCGTTTCATAGCTACATGAAATCCGTAATGCCTCAAACACATCCAAATTTCACCAAATTAATATAGCACACTCATAGGCATACAAATTAACATGCTTAAAATGATTTGATTTAAACTATTGCTTGCAATACACTTATAGCGTTCTCCATTGGTAGAAATAGTGCGCACTGAGTGCAATTTTTATGATCCATTGGTAAGCTTAGTGTGAGGGTTCTTGATCCATTGGGAAACTAGGGCAATAGAAATTGAACAGAGTGCATGTTTTTTTGGCACGAGGTACGAGAGCTCGTGCCGGGGTCAGTGCAGTTATTTGATTTGAATGAATAACAGAATACTTAATATTGAGAACTTTAAATTAATAATTTTATAAAGTTTTACCATGATCTAATAAAAAATTATTCCTGTACAGCTTCGTGACGGTTAAATATAATGGAATATACATTTTGTTGTGTGAAAATAATCCAGAAAATTGTTATTGAATGATTTAAACTTTATATAGTTACTTGAATCAATTTTTAGAGAATAAATGTATGTACTTCAAGAGTTATAATATTAATTAGTTGTTTTGCCAGTTTTTTCAGCTAACATATAATAATAGTTAATTTCATCACCTAGGAAATATCTTGCATTTTATAATAACTTATATAAAGTTTTACAGATCAAAATTAGAAAAAAATCTTAATCAGTGAATTAATACACTTTATACAAGGTAAATTAAAAATTACTGACTGCATGGTTACCTCAGCATACAACCTACCTGTCAAAACCTTCCATTCTATAAATATTTGGTAGAGGTTCTTTCAATGAAACCATACCATCATTTATTAAATCAATAATGTAAGAACAGGTAAATTAATCGTATCCCAGTCATCAATAGGGACACAAAGGGTTACTAATTCGTTATTAATTTCAAATTGAAAGTTTATTTCTTGGGTAATTTTTTTACATTTCATAAACAAGGAAAAACTTCAATTTTACGATTAGAAATAAAAAAGCGGAACTTAACTAACATAACCTCAAAAAACAAACAGCTGTAGTGTTACCGAAACCCGAAACGGAATTTATAAAATTTGTGATCCATTGGGACTGCCCTAGGGCAGTTTTGTGACAGAACTAATCGAGTTTCAGTGCCGCACCAGTTTTACCAATGGAGAACGCTATTAATGTTCATCTAAAAATATCTCTTTAGAAAAGTTAATCTATATTGGTGGGATTTTCCTTTCTTTAGTTCTTTATTAACGAGTACTATTTCTATGTTACATCAAAATGAAATATTAAAGCTAGGAGCTAGTTCAGGAATTTTTGAAGCACTCTTATTGAAGTTAGTAGGTAAATTAAGTGTTTGAACTACTTGGGTCATATATATGGCTGTCATTGAATATGTGAAGAGACAATGAAATTTTATCGCAACTGTATTTGTTTGAGAAACTTGTGTGAATATAAAGACAAGATAAATGAAGAAGGCAAAGTATTTTGTTGAGATGTAAAATAATTATTTTGTTTTTATATTAATCATGAAAATTACCTTTATTTCCTTTTTTTTAAACGATAATATTAATAACTCAAGCAAGCGCAGTACAGCAAAGAAAACATTGAAAGGAAAAATCAGGAACATCTACTCATTCCAATAAATAAGAAATTCCAACTTTAGACAAACTTTTATCATAATCAAAACTATAATAATGGTACATTATCAATTTGAAAATTATCTTAACTGAAAATAAATGTAAATAAATACAAATACAAAAGAGGGCGGCGCACATGTTTAGCTATATAGATCATCCTCTGGATCGTCTGGGAAGTTGCCTTGGTCCCCACCAGTGCCTCCTGGAGCAGCAGACTGACCAGCTTGCGTAGGGAAACGGAAATTTGTGCCGAAGCCCCTCGACTGTTGCAGGGTTTGCGCGAACATTTCGTATTTGCGGATGTCGTTATCCGTCACCGACCTTCTGGCAAATCTCATTGCCTCTTCGAAGTGAGCCTTCGTTATTTCTGGAACTGGATCGTCTTCATCCAGCTGTCATTGAAACAAGAAAAAAAAATTATGTAAAACAGACCATGTGATATAAACTATTGATAATAAATGTGTGAATGATTTAAAAATACTACAACTTCCAACTTGTTAAATTGTTAAAATCTTTGGTTCTCTCTAATCTCCAATGATGTAAAAAAATCTTTGGTTTTAATTCACAAAAAAAGATACTGATTAATAAATTAAGTTTCTCCTTTCAGGTTCTATATAAATGTAACACACTGAGTGAAAAATGCTGGTATAATATACACATGTTTGATAGTACTACCACAA